>JAGGCT020001244.1:35000-50000 GCA_017654935.2 Phymorhynchus buccinoides
GCCTGTACCTCGATCTCTCCTTCCGTGACCACAGTTGTTGTACCCTGGCTTAAGTCTTTAGACTCCAGGGATCCCAACAGCCGAAGCACTTGAACACTATTGTACAAATCCATCAGCTAGGGATGAGAACATTACGTGTGTGACCGTTTTTGATTACCCTGCCACGTGCGCAGCAGAGAAACACACACAATCATGCAGTCACTGCTCCTAAAAGCATATGCTCACTCTGATCTTATTTTCTTTTTGTTCTTAATCTTCTGTTCTTGTCCTTGATCTTTCTTTCATGTTCTTGAAGTTGATCTTCCATTCTTTTCTTAATCTTCCCTTCTTGTACTTGATCTTTCTTTCATGTTTTTGGTCTTCCCTTCTTGATCTTTTTTCTAGATCTTTCCTCCCTCCTTCTTTCTGTCCCTATTCTTTCTTCTCTTGCATGGTCGCTTCTTGTTTTCCTCCATCTTAATGCATTTCTGTAGATCTTGTTGTGCTGGTCGTAGCATCTTAATGCATTTCTGTAGATCTTGTTGTGCTGGTCGTAGGGATTGGGGTGGGGGTGGAGGAAAGTGGGGGATAAGAAATGGGGCGAGGGAGTGGGGATTGGGGCAAGAGGGGAGGGGATTGGAAGGGTGTTTGTTTACATCTGGTTGGGGGTCTGGTAGAGGAGGTTCTTAAAGGCAAGGCCGGACTTTGAAAGAGGGGAGGCGCTGAGCGCGTGCGGCGTTTGAATCACAGCTGGCGAGAGAGACGGTTCGCCCTTTGTTCTCTGTTGTGCGAGCCACCGCGAGGCAGAGCTTTTCTGGTGAATGTGACGAGGGAATGAGCTAAAGGTGAAGTCTCTAGGGGAAGCCTTTAAAGAGTTAAATTTTGAATGAGAAAATTTTCCTTTAGCCCACTTCTCTAGGGTGTGGGAGATGAGCAACTTTCCCGGCCCCTTTTCATCTAATAGATTTATATTTTTGCCCTGGTTCTGGCTCTTATGATTTAAGGAAATACAAGTGGTAGATTTGCTCTAAATTACAGACAGAGAGAAGTAGGTTTTTACATGAAAATGACAACTTCCACTCTCATCAGTCTGACCAAAGGGTTCAATATTATTTGTACACTTGTATTTTATTTACTCACAAATCTGCATAACAGATTATGCAGCAATAAGAAGCAGCTCAATGGCGCCAAAACAAAATATTTATGAAAAATGAAATCCAAAAGAATTATACAAGACTTTTGTCTGTCCAAAAAAGTTTAGCCCCAAGCCGGAAGGGTCACTAATATTATCAAGTGTTCTGGGGAGTTCGAATGATTTGCACTGTCCCGAGGACTTATCTGGCGTCAGGTTCCTCTGTTGAGATCGGCGAGTGCTGGGGTGACTATATGCTGGCTCTTCAGGTGAGAGGTCGCCCAGTAGTCCTGGATGGGGCGACGCGGGATGGCACGGCACAGGCGTGGTCTCCTTGCGGGTTCTGGGTGCGGTGGCGACTTGGCGGCAGCACCTCTTGTTGCTTGTGAGTCAGGGATTAGGCTTCCTGACCACGATGCCCTGCTGAAAATCACAGGAGAATATAGGTGTAGATCTCTATGGATTAGAGATATAGGCTTCAGCCGGCGGGGATTAGTGGATCCAAACCAGCTAGAAGGCCGCACTTGTGCAATAGCACTATGAAAAATAATATGAATTAAGTTGTCAACCTGAAATAAAACATGACACGTGTACTGGAATCAACTGGTATGATTCAGTAACAAGCTAGATCAAAATCTATAATCAAGCCAACAAATATCACTCTCAGTTCAACACTTGGAAAGGAATGTACGATAAACAAACCAAGTTTTGCAACCAAGTAGTTTCACACATACACATATATATAAAAAAGATAAATGAAAGTTGGCATAGAATCCGGTTCTTGCACCAAAAGAGTTAAAGTAAAAATCAAACACAAGAATGAATAAGTGCACATAATTATAACAGCATATTTACCAATTCTTTTCACTGACACCTCTACTACTTGCTCAGCATGGAACATAGGATCTAGATCAACAATAGAATCAAACAAAAGTAAATATAAAGCAATTATTTTACACCCAAACACATTCAATATTACTTACGAGTTGGGCTAATAGTATGACTTGCAGGTAACAGCAGAGGGTTTGTTCCTACAGTGTTGACTCAGCCAGGTTTTAGTTTGCTTGTGACTAGATTAAGAGTTTTGCCTCCCACTATGCATTTTCCCACTTGATTTCAAATCTATTATGGACGTTCATAGGTTAGTAGTAGTAGACAAGAGAGAACGCTACAGATCACGAGTCTTAGTATAAACCGCCGTCACATGTTTTGTACTACAATGTCCGTGTCAAAACCACCTGACTGGGGGGAATCGGGAGAACAAAGAAACGCCGCTTGTAATCGGGGAATCCTGTGATGTCACAGGATAGTCGGTGGGCCGACACGATCAAAGAGTGGCATGCCGGAATAGTAGGGGGGGGGGGGGGGGGGGGGGGTAGAGGAGAAAGTGGGACACACGTGACACATTCCATCACAGTGAGAACGACCCGATCCCTGGGATCGGTTGTTTTCCCTTTAAAAGCCTCCACAGAACCAGCGGAAACAACGCTGTGTGTGAGATTTTCCATTCCCTGATTCTAGGAAAGAAACTGTTTTTGATGGCTGGATGTTATAGCGGCGCCTGTTGTTTCTGCAAATTGTTTGACATTCTTAATTTTGTTGACTTTCCCATCCTGTTAGTCTGATGAGTCTTTTGCTTTGTACTGGTGTTAAGTACTTGTCTGCCTCGATGCCAGGTGAGGTACAGTGTAGATGCCCTTCTATGATCTTGTACAGAAAGATTAAGCATTAACAGAAGAGAACAGAATAAATAGTGCATATATATATTACATGTACTATTAAACTACAGTATTTGATAGAAACATTTTTTATGGCTGACTGAGCCTGAGCTTGTTAATTTGAAGATTGTTGGTGATTATATGATTTAAAATTATAATAGAACTTTGGCCATAGGCTTTTTTATGTTTAGTTATTGGTCTAGTTCTATTATCTAATCAAAAGGATCATAAATAATTATTATTACTAGCTCTCAAAATAATCTAATGCAATTTATCATGTTAGATATAAAGTCTCTATGCGAAGATGATTTGTAATAGTACATGTATTATATGTATAAACTTCAGGCTCAAGATTGCAGAACTGTCAGTACACAGTTATGTAGTAATTAAGGGAGGATATAATTATTACAGCTGTGTATTGTACTATTATGTCTGTCACTGTCAGTGCTGTGTTTACTATGTGAATCAACTTATTCTCTAATAAGTCTTAGTTACTTTGGACAAAATAAGCAAGTTTAAAAAAATAAAATAAACACATTAAACTAAATCAATAAGTAGTAAAATACAAATCATAGAAAGCATGTAACACAAGTTATGCTCTCAATACTATCATTTTGGAATGAGTCCGTTGTTTTTTAATTTTCAGAATGTCTGATGGGTCGTTCAACAACTTATTTTCCTATATCTCCGTGTCCTCTTCCTTTGACCGACTGTCAGACGATGACACGCTGAGCAAGAACCAGCCTGACACCCTGCATTACCCACAACTGGTCTGCGTCAAGCCGCCTGTAGTGGTAAGCAATGGGATGGGACGCCATATCCAGACTCATTCTTTGCGTTTTCCTAGAGTTTCACTGTTGTTCTTCAAAGTAGCACGGGCAGAAATGGAGCAACACGATATTAGGGAGGCACAAAGGGATGTAATTTTATTTTTAGGCGCGTGACGGCATGTCGTCAAAGCGCAGAGTGCTGTCCTTTTTTTTCTGCATTATCTCTTTGTTGGCTCAGATGTCTAAAAATCTCATGATTTAATTATGCTTCCCATGTTGACATTCCTATCTATGTGATTGACCTTATACAGGCATGGTAATTTTCAGATAATTTCTTTGAATTCAAAGAAAAGTGAATACAGAAAATGAAATGTCAGAAGCGGTTTTGAACTTGAGCGGATGCTCTTTCCCCAAGTTTGAACAGTTTTACATATTCATCTTCAAGAGAAATNCCCCCCCCCCCCCCCTCTGCCATCACCATAAACTATGATAAAGAGTATGCCTGTGTCAGACCAGTTGACATAAGCTAGAACACCAAGGCTACATCAAAATGTTATGTTCTGCACAGTTGTGCGGGGATTGTCTTAAGCCATGACAAGCTCCTAGCATAACATCATCAGTCTAAAATCTTCTGAAGTCGGAGTGTGGCTGCCCACGTGGCGGGGTAATCAAAAACGGTCACACACGTAATGTTCTGATCCCTGTCTGGTGCATTTGTACCTTAAAGTTCAAGTGTTTCAGCGGTTGGGATGATCCCTGGAGTCTTTAAGCCAGGATAGGACAGCAACAACCATATAGGGCTTTTGAGGCCGCCTCAGTTTCAATCCCTTGATCATATTAACACTTTCGCCGCCAGCCATTTTTCAGCCAAAGAATACCATTAAACTTAGCTGGGTAGAGAAGGAACAAAAATCTGCAATATTGTAAATTCCTCTGTGACATATATAACATTAGGCCTATCCTTACCTCCCAAAATTAAGAAAATAAGGTCTTCGGATAACAGGCCCTGAGTTGATGCCTTTTAGTGACATGGGTGTTAAACCATTGTGGTGCATAAATGCGACATTGGCGGTGAAAGGGTTAAGAGACAATGTCTCATGAAACCCTATATTTTCACAGGAAAATGATTTTCCTCCATTACCAAAAATACCATGCCTGCCTTTAGCAAAAAATATTTATTTTTGTGTGCAGGAACCTGCAATGGAAAAACCCAAACAAAAAGGACCCAAAAGACATCCCTTACTCATAACGGATCCTGCGAAACTATTACCTGTAATGGTATGTTCAGATTCCTAGTGGATGAAAGTACTAATAGGTTTTCTGACCATTGTCTTTTCTTTTTTGCTTTGAAATCTTTGTATTGTAATTGTTGTTCAGTTGTGTTTGACCAAAGTATGAACTGTGCTTGATGTGTTTTAATCCTCTCTGTGTGTGTGTGTGCGCGCGTGTGCGTGTGCGTGTGCGTGTGTGCTTAATGCGTTTTAATCCTGTGTGTGGAGAGAGAGAGTGTGTGTGTGTGTGTAGAGAGAGAGAGAGTGTGTGTGGAGAGAGAGAGTGTATGTGTGTCGATGATGATGATGAGATTAGCGTCCAATCGGTCGGAGACCCTTACGGACAGTATTCCTCTGTGTGTGTCTGTGTTTGCTTTTTATTTGACCCCACCCCCAAGTTTTCTGGATTTGTTAAAGAAAGAAAACTGAGCTATGTGATTGTTACTCTCGCTGATCATTGCACCGTCTATAATTCTGCGATTCTTTATAATACTCTGCCATCATGGGGATCAATAATCTGTTTATTTTTCCCCCCAGTTAACCCCAAGTCAGTTATTTGCGGAGCTGAAACAGAGCACAGAAGAAAGACTGGCCAATACTAATACTATGCGCCTGCCACACAAAATGAAGCAGCTGGAAATAGACGAAACATTAAACAAGGTGACTGGCATTATGTTTTCTTGTACAGTATGTATATCTGTGCGTTTGTCTTCATTGTCTTCATTTTAATGTTCTTTTTATATCTGTCAGAATTCTTTCACAGTTAACTTTATTATTTGTGTTCAGGCACAGCTCGTAATATTTTATGGACAATTCTGAAAACAGTCATGCAAAAATGTCTTGAATTGTTGACATTAGAAGTTATTGAATTGGTCTGTTTCTTTGATAAATGTCTAAAGAAAAGGCGGTTGTTTAGAATGAGCCAATGGTCTTTTTAAGAAAGAAAACAAAAGATCTTCCAAGGAATGGTAAAGGAGAGACAATACTAATGTTAAGAGGAATGATTTTGAATGAAAAAAAAAGACAACGTAGAGAACAAATTTGAGCATTCAGATCTAGCACAGTGTTCATAGTTGTACTGTGATGTCTGCCTGCATTCATTATGACATATTTGCCAGAGAATGGTAGCTGATAACTGAAACCTCAGTACAGTGGAACCTCCCTTATAAGACCTTAAAAAATCATCCAAAATGAGGTCTTATAAGGGAGGGGTCTTATAAGAGAGGTTCCACTGTACTCATTATTGTACAGAAGTGTTATTATCTGGTAGCTGATAACTGAAACCTCAATACTCATTATTGTACAGAAGTGTTATTACCTGTCTAAAGCTTTTTTTGTTTGTTGCATTCTTATTAACTATTTTCATGCATAAAGCCTGAATTTACAGTTTTTAGAAAGGAAAACATATCCCAGTATTTTGGCACCTCTTGTTTATGCAAATATGACATGTGGTTAATAATTTTGTTCAATAAACACTTTTTGTTGTTGTATTGAGGTAGGTCTTCCATGTGAGCAGGCAAGAACCACTGTTTCAGCCCTTTCCGTCAGAAATATATTTCCAGAATTTTCTTCCCATGCAAGCGTATCGCCTGCCACTGGTGCTCAGAAATAATGATGCGGTTAGTATGCTATTACAGTGGAACCTCCCTTATACGACCTTCAAAAATCCTCCAAAATGAGGTCTTATGAGGGAGGGATCTTATTGGGGTCTGCAACGAACACCTTTTGCAAGAGTGAATGCCCTTGGTGGGTGGGGGAAGATGGTTCAGCATGGGTGCTACTGTGAAATGTGAAAAATCCTGAAAGGCAGGGGTCCAGGGGCCGCCCAGGCCCCGGCGGGGGCATGGGCAGAGCCCCTGTTGGGGGGCCAGGGGGGCAACGCCCCCCTGAAGCTGAAGGAAAAATTTGTTTTCAAATGGTATTTCCAGGCTTTTGGGTGCACTTTCAGTTAAAAAAAACCAATCTCTTGTTCTACTCACAGTCACAATCTATGATCAAAACAAAACAACAAAGGGACAGAAGTGATCAGCCCCCCCCCCCCCCCCCCCCCCCCTACACAATCATGAAAGCACAAAGCATCCCCCTCTATTCTCTTTTTTTTTCCCCTCAATTATGTGAACGGCTCCATAAAAATACCCAAGATACCCTATTTTATTGAGATGAGTCAGAGAGAGAGAGAGAGAGAGAGAGAGAGAGAGAGAGGGGGGGGGGGGGTAAACCACTGTAACAAGCTAACAAACAACTGTGCCGAACGAAAATCATACCTTGAGGTTTTCTTGATGACGCTGGTTGGAAGCGTGTAGAAGAAAAACCTTCTTTCCACTGCTTCCATACTTGATAGCTTTGGAACAAACCAAGCAGAAGGCTTCGCCTGGTCGATCGATTTTTCTCAACCATCGTTCGTGAGCAACTCCATTCACGTCTTCAATTTTTAATCAAGTGAATGACCACTTATTCTTAATGCCTTCCTCCTCCTTTTCAATCTGCCCTGAATCGGGCTGAAAAAGAAAACGCATTTTCCTCACGAATTTGGCAAGAGCAGTTAGCGTCGTGGAGACTTTAGGTAGGAAAAATGGCGCCCGGAAAGCGTGACGTCGGCACATATGGGCATCCAGTCCGCAATTTCGAATTCAGCTAAAACGCGCTTTTAGATTTTGAGAACGTTGCTTGTCAATTTTTCAAAATCCGGAATTTTCCGGATTCAGAATTTTTAAAAAACGGAAATCCGGCAAATCCGGAACCCAGTAGCACCCATGGTTCAGTACTGACCAAACAGGGGGATAACTCGCCAATAACCCTATTTGATACCACTAAATGGCTGCCTTTCGCAAGAGTGAATGCCATTGTCAGTACTGACCAGTCTCACTGTCAAGGGCGTTAATAACCCTAGTTGCAGAGGCCTATAAGGGAGGCAATTTTAATACTTACAAAGAAGGGCAATGTCTCAGAAAAGTAGGTCTTATATGGGAGGGAGTCTATAAGGGAGGTTCCACTGCACTTGTAAACGAGAAGAAAGAACTTTAGAGCTTGTGAATATTTGTAACAGTAAGTGAGAATAGAACTAATAAGTACATGTAAAATAAAGAATTTGTAAGTTTTTGTGTTAATGTATGTTTGAGAGAGAGAGTGTGTGTGTTTAAGTGCAGTTAAGTC
Organism: Phymorhynchus buccinoides; assembly: GCA_017654935.2. Taxonomy (NCBI): domain Eukaryota; kingdom Metazoa; phylum Mollusca; class Gastropoda; order Neogastropoda; family Raphitomidae; genus Phymorhynchus; species Phymorhynchus buccinoides. Next base: position 43,024 of record JAGGCT020001244.1, read on the forward strand.
GTACTATTTTTTAGTAATACACAAGCGGTGGCTAATGGCACGGTACAGTGCAGATAAAAAGAGCACAAATTTACAATCAGAAATCTATAATTACAGGCAATATATGTGCATTCCCATTTAATGCAAACTAGCGCAACGCCGAGTACCGGTAATGCCTAGTAACGGTAACGCCTAGTAACGGTAACGCCAAGTACTGGTAACGCTGAGTACAGCAAATTTGAAGCGATTCGGTTAAAAAACGGCAGAGTTATTTAAAGCCCCGTTTCCCGTTGGCGCTGCTCTGAGAGTGATGCTCTCTCCCTAGTAACGGTAACGCCAAGTACTGGTAACGCTGAGTACAGCAAATTTGAAGCGATTCGGGTAAGAAAAGTCAGAGTTATAAGGCCCCGTTTCCCGTTGGCGCTGCTCTGAGAGTGATGCGCTCTCCCTAGTAACGGTAACGCCTAGTAACGGTAACGCCAAGTACTGGTAACGCTGAGTACAGCAAATTGGAAGTGATTCGGTTAAGAAACGGCGGAGTTATAAGGCCCCGTTTCCCGTTGGCACTGCTCTGAGAGTGACGCGCTCTCCCGATTCTCTTCAAATTTGCTGCCAGGCTTTGCCCTGGCCACAGCAAGCCTGACAGCAAATTTGAAGCGAATCGGCTAAGAAACGGCGGAGTTATTTGTGAAAATGTTGGCGGCATATATAGCGCGCGTTTATGAATCGATTCGCTTCCGGTTTGGCATATCGATAGTCACCGTCCCCGGTCATGTACCTGCCAAATTTGAAGGCAATCGGTCCATAAATACCAGAGATACGGGCACCGAGAGGCCGGCGGTTACGCGTTTCGCGTATTTGCCAAACCGCGCAAATGACACGGCCGCCTCGGTTGCCGTTGCCATCGCCCCGTTAGGGCTTACAGCAAATTTGAAGCGATTCGGTGGAAAAACGGCGGAGTTATAAGGTCCGTTTTGTGTTTCAGACACACAGACACACACACACACACACACACACACACAGACACTTGGCTTTTTATTATATGATATATAAAATAAAATCTATTAATTTTCTTCAGGTTTTATCCCTATGCAATTTACATCAGTAAAAATTACGATTAACCTGTATTTTAAAATAATAAAATTAAATAAGCATTTTGGCACGGGAGTTAAACGATGGAAAGATAACTCTAGTTGAAGAACAAAATATCGTTTGCTAAGCTTACACAGAACGATCAGCAGCACACTTGGATTTAGCAAATATGCATTTGCCCAGCATTTGTTTTTGTTTATTTGAATGTAAAAGTTAGAATGAACTGAAGATAACCGCTAACACAGATATTCCTACAGCTTGTTGTCTTGAGTTCATTCATGTTAATATATCAATGTAGAACTGCTACAGTTGTGTAAGTAAGCTAATTTACTGTAAGTCTGTAAAGTGGATTTTTTAAATTTCCTTCAACCACCCTAAGTTCATGTGAATGTGAGCGTACAGGGTAAAATTGCATGTATGTGCAGGTTTCCCGTCACGTCAAAGTGACGCAGCTTGATTCGTCTTACTTCAGAGTGGTCTCACCTTCAAGCCAGGGGGATAAAGTGGGGCCCGGACTTTCTTTGACCTTTGACGTTTACTTCATGCCAAATCAATACAAAGTAAGCAGTGTGCCCCTTTTTATATCTTTCAACGCCATGTATTTTTTTAGCGTTCTTGGTTGTCTCAACTGACAAGAGGGAAGTAGCTATTTTTTTCGAGTGCGTATGCATTGCTTTAACGGCAGAAACAGTGACAAAAGCTCTAAAAACAAACACATGTCAGGGTGCTTGGGAGTGAATGTCTTTGCATTTGGTGGGGGTGTAGAGATATCTTGAGTGATATCTTGCTAGAAGAGTTAATTGCTCCCTTACATTTTCTAATAATAATAATAATTGTACATTTATATAGCGCTTTTCCTCAGATGAGCCCAAAGCGCTTTACAATCAATGATTCATCAACAGACAACAAAAACAGCATTCAAGAGTGACACCAACCAGCAACAGCGCATATACAAAGCAACTCTCTCTCTCTCTCTCTAACACACTCACGCACACGCACACACATAAACACACACATTTATCGAAGCCAACTCGTTCATACCCCATTCGGTAAGCCACAGCAACCGAGCCGCATGGACTGACCACATACACCAACACACATACACAAAAATGTACGCACGCAGACAGACACACAGACACGCACACAAACACAGACACACACACACACATGCGTGCACACACAACCCACAAAACCAAAACACACACAAGCACACATGTATGCACACATTGATGCTCACACACACACACAACACACACACACACACACACACACTCACACACACGCACCACAAAACACAGCACAAACCTCTTATTCAATCTTCCCTCACGTGCACACAACGATAGACAACTGATCAAATATTTAGGGCGCAGCAGGAAAAAGATGGGTTTTAAGAGAGGTTTTGAATGAGGAGATGAGTCGGAGAGGAGAAGGCAGAGAATTCCACAGAGATGGTGCTTGATAAGAAAAAGAACGTTGGCCAGCAGATTTGAGACGGATGGAGGGAATGGAAAGGAAACGAGAATCAGAAGACGAACGTAGTTGGCGAGCTGGAACATAGAGATGAAGAAGATCAGAGAGATATAAGGGAGCCTGATCATTCAGTGACTTGACTTGACTAATCTTCAAGTGGTTAAAACTGTACACATTTACTGTAGTTATAACTTCAATATGGTTGTTAGTCAGATACATTTTGATGCAATAAAAACTATCCTTCAAAAATTATTTTTGTTGTATCCAACTCTTTCTGTATCCCATTAATCTATGTTCCTCTGTATAAAACTTAAAATTCAAAATTTTTCCAAGGATATGCATTTCAATACCATCTGGTTGACAGATTCAATTTCTTTTCAGTGTCATTTTTTAAAAATCCCACCTTTAACAGAACGGGGCTACATTGGGATGGGAATGAGGGCTGTGCGTTTCTCTGTGTGTGTGTGTGTGTGTGTGTTCGTCTGTATGTGACCGAAATGTGTTCCAGTTCATAGTCCCTGAACCACTGAACCGATTGTATTGAAATTTGATATATAGGTTCCTTAGACGTTGCAGTTGCAGCATGCGATGTCAGATCCACAGAAAAGCAAGTCATATCAACGTATTCCTTGTGACAAAATTTTGAATATTACAAAGACACTGATTATTTCAAAGATAATGGATGGATTTGAACCAATTTTATTGTGAAAAGGTGTCACTAAAAAGCCTGAATATACTGAGAGTGAAATCTCCATGGCTGACTGAAGCCGTTTTTTTTACTCCCACCCTTGCACCTGGGGATCATTGTGAACTCACTCACTGCCTCCTGTTACCATACTTAACACTTCCCATCTTGCACCTTTTCACCTTCCGGGTGGGAAGTGAGAAAGTTGGCTTCATTCTTTGCAAGGTTCAGGATGGTAATCACTCTTTAACGAAACCAAACAAAGGGTGAATACTCTCTAATCACTCTTTATATTTAGGCTTTTTGGTGTCACCAAACAACTTTTGTTTGTAAAATATTCAATTTCTCAGTATTACCATACTGATACATAACATTTTGTTAACACACAAAAAACCACAATGACCCTAGAATCAAAATTAACTTCCCTAACAAGGGAGATAATTTCTCTGCCTTGAACTGGGAGTACGTTTTATATGGCTCTGCCATCGTCATCTTATGTTTTGTTTCAGTTTGGTTTAATTTCCTTTTTTCTTCCCCCCCCCCCCCCCATCTGTGTTCAGGACTATGAGCACGAGCTGGTGTTCATCACAGAGCGTGAGAGCTTTGCTGTGCCCATTTACGCCATCGGTGCTCGGGCCTTCCTGGACTTCCCGGACTGTGTGCACTTTTCCATGTGTGCTGTCAAACACCCTGCTGCCAGGACCCTGCTGATACGCAACATCGGGAATCGCGAGGCCAACTTCACCCTCAACATGGAAAAGTAATGTCACCGTTGTCTGTCCGAATTCCACTGTTAGGTTATGTGCAGGGGACCGAATGGTGTTTGGATGTGCATATAGAGCTGTTAAATTTCATCATTGTTCAAGTCTGGATTTTAGGATACAAAAAAAGAAAAGAAGTAAATCTCCCATTAATTTAAGAAAAAGAAAAAGACTAGCATATGTTTCGTCATTAAGAGTGTTGGAAAAAAATTAATGGCAAGAGTTAAGACATTTGGATTCAATCATCGTCTATTACTGTCCAGACCAAATGTCAGTTCTTCTTCTTCGATCGCTCAGACAGTTTCCTGTCAATTATGAGCGCAGATGCATCATGCTGTCGTTATGCGCCTAACTAAGAAATAGGCCCAGCAAGTCCGACTTCGGCTGGAGGAAATATTTTTGAAAGTGTTTCATGAAAAAAGGCAGGAGAATGGACCAGTAAGGCAGAAAGATAGATGACAGTAAGCAAAGGGAAAAGGCAGAGTCAAAGAGTGACAGATTAGAGGAAGTTACAAGCACATAACTTCAAGGTGGGGGGAACTATTTATACATAAATAGGGTGGGGGTGGGGGGGGGGGGGGGCAAATACTGTAACATAATCAACAGAGGAAAAGGAAGAATGAAGTTCAGCACAATAAGTAACATCATGAACCAAGATAGAGACTTAAAATAGGTAGTAATGTCACATAAAAAAGAGAAGAAAAGAAGTGTGGTACGATGGGAGATTGCTACCGCTACAGATTGTTAGGCGCTACTGCTGCCTAACTTTATGTGTGTAGCATTTTATAAACGGTGAACTGTCTTCATAAGGTTTAACCTCGAGTGTGGCACACACAGCCTATTTTAATTTAGTCCATGATTGTGTTTGACAAAGGGACGTCAAGTTCCGAAATATATTACCAGCAACAACGTGGGTGTTCAGGCTTTTTTGTTCACCATAATTTTATGTGTGTGACAGAAGTGAAAAGGTGCAGGACTCGTTCTGTGTGAGCCCCGTGCTGGGCTGTCTGGCTGCGGGCGACTCTCTTCAGGTGGACCTGCAGTGCCTGGCTCTCCAGACGGGCAACCATCACGGCAAGCTCATTGTGGGCTACGACACAGGTCAGTCACCGAGTACTGACGCTGCTTTAGGGCACACGCACATTTGACGCGGAAGCCTCATGCGCTTATCTCTAAATAGGTAAAAGAAAGAGGGGGAAAAATAAGCGCATGGGTTTCTGTGCGGAAACGCTTGTGCTTATTTTTTCCTTCTTTCTCTTACTAATTTACGTGTGTGTGTTTAAAATACAAGACCAGTTTTAAAACTTGGGTATTAAACATTTTATTCCTTCTTCATACATTTACAAATAACATTCATATATATGTATGCTTCAACATTCATGTATAATAAACAGTGATTACCTGTAAATAAAGATGAATAAAATATAAAAAAAAGAGAAAAAAGTTTGTCTTGCCTTTTTTCTTGTTAATAGTAAGTAGAAAGAAGGTTTAGTTTTAAAACTTGTTAAAATGTAAGAATTATTGTATTTTAAAAGTTTGTCGTGACACCCTACTGTAGCCTGAGGTGTCTCCTTCCTGGTGGAGATTTGCCTTTTGTCATTGCCATCCTGTTTAGTTTCATTTCTTTGTTTTCTCACTCTCTTTCTGACAGGGGAGACCGTGCAGGTGCCGCTGTACGGGGCAGCCCAGGACGTGAACATCCAGCTGAGCCAGAAGTGGCTGTCCATGAGCGACACATACATGTGCCAGCTATCCAGCTACAGCATCAGCATCGTCAACCGCTCCGACATCATCACCCGCTTCAGGTGGACCCAGTTTGCCACCAGGGAGGAGGAGGACCAGCAGAAGTTTCTGTGAGTCCCTCACTCGGCCTTCACTGGGGTTTACAATCCTGTCGCGTTTATAAATGGGATCATTTACAAGACTTTTTTAATTTTGGTCCCAGTTTAATTTTCCTTTACGGCGAAATTTCTTTTATCTAAAAAAAAGTCTCAAAATGATATATCAGTCCTTTCCATTTTGACTTACCAGATTTCCACTGTACCTAGATGAAGAACTTGCTCAAATGCAGGAAACGTTCTTGCTCTTTCACTGCGTGTTTGCACTGCGTGTTTGCACTGCATGTTTGCACTGTCATTTAGGTGGTAAGATAGCTCGGCGATAGCATGTTCACCTTACAACAAACCTGGGTTATTTTTCTCAGCTGCAGCAGTAGTTTTTCTGCTTATTCTCCTCAAGACCTCATGATCTGATTGCAAAGTCTTATAGGTGCATGGCTTAAACCTGTTCCGTTTTAGGACGGAAATCCGTCCATGAAAAAATCAGTAAAGACGGAAATCCGTTTTTTCAAAATCCCCCCTCCCAAAAAACAAAACAAAAATAAAGGAAAACGGTTTGCTGATAAGCGAAAACGCGATTGCCGCATTGAAACCAGTTTCGGTTTAACGGAAACAGAAGTGATTACCGATCCGTGTTCGGCCAAGTGTGAACCCCGTAGGAAGCGCAATTTCCTTTCATTGAAAGTTTCAACAATGTGAGATGCGAAACTTGTCTTCATTGTGAGTTGTGAAAAGAAAGGGAGGAAAAAAGATAAGAAAGAAGAGACCGTACTGGAGTTCAGCTTCGCCTGCCGAAGATGCCGTTCGTTCAAGAAAACACGGATGTGTCTGCCATTGACGCTAAGGTTAAAAACAAATGGCAGTGGCCCAGTGAGTGGGACTGGCTAGACAGTAAAGACACGGGAGGAGTGGAGCATCGTGAATGGTGCAAGAAAGTTGACTGACCAGGGCCTGTATTCACGTTGAGATAGCATGAGACTTAGCATCATACTAACTTAGAAGCTCTTCCAAAAGTCCTATTAAATCCTATAGGACATTGGAAGAGCTTCTAAGTTAGCATCATGCTAAGTCTCATGCTATCTCAACGTGAATACAGGCCCTGGTGTGTTCATTACAGATGGAATTCCTTTAAAAAAAAAAAAAATTCAACAA
>JAGGCT020001245.1:0-50000 GCA_017654935.2 Phymorhynchus buccinoides
CAATCTATCTAGCTAAATACCTACCAACACCTAAAACAAAAAAGGGTCCCTCCCTTCCTCCCTCGCTTCGGATGCTTCTTTTTTAAGGGAGTATCAGGAATGAGGGGAAGTCACCCCGGATGACTAGGCTACGGTACGCTATCATGGGAACTAACCCAGTGGTGTTACCAGGGCTAGTAGGCCTAGCTCCGTGGCTGACTTCGTTTCTTTTATGTGTTAAGGTTTAACCCAGGTCGGTTGGTGCGTATGCAATTGTTTTAGGTGTTGGTAGGTATTTAGCTAGATAGATTGTAATATTAATTAAAATCCATCATTTTGCACTAGCTCTAATGCTGCCGCCAAATGGGATTGATTGGCCTTTGGGGACCTTCACCCAATGCCAACTGTCCTAATATCCCTTTGGCTGAGAGAGTGGGGATGTACCCTGGGCAAGGCTTCTCCCCCCAAAAACAAATTTTAGCCCAGCCTGCCGGAATAGCAGTGACCCCATTTTCTGTTTGGCGGTCATTGACGGAAGCGACAGACAGGCATGCATACACACGTTAGTACATACGCTTTTGTACATACACACTTTTGAGCATATAAATGTATGCATTTGTATGTACTTATTTTTGAATTTGTGTTGTTTCTGGTGTATGCATGTTACGTGGCCGCAACCAAGTGATCCCATCTTGCAAGGACTTAGTAACGAGGTTTGGTTTGAGTTTGAGAACAGTTTGACTCGGTAGGTTTAGGGAATTGTGTGGATCTGAATGTATAATGGAGAACAGTTTCGTTGAATATGGCAACCAGTCTTAATGATAAATATATGTTTTAATTCTATTGCTCTTATTCTTGCAGTTGAAAAGGCAGACAAAGATCGTCAGAAACAACACGATAAAGACGTCACTCCTAAAAGGGTAACTCTTTTCTTTTAACCCTCCCCGCTCTTAATTTTCTCTCTTAATGACCATGTGTTGTACACACAGAAAACTGCTTGCTCTCATTCACATGTTGCACACATTTGACTTACCTTGAATGCTTGAAATGGACAAGATGATTAATATTTTGACAGTATTTCACTCTTTTCCCACAAAATGCCATACTTATTGATTAACATAAAACAAGACAAAGCCTTGTGGTGTTTTTGTTTTGTAGTTCATTGTATGGAAGCGAGTGTTTCCTACATGTCTATGTTTATTGGTTAACAAGCTCCAACGCTACGGTGTCAGAAACTCTACCCACGCATGGATCGCCAGCTTTCTCAAGGATCGCTGCCAAGCTGTGCTGGTTGAGGGCTCTATGTCGTCTTTTGCTGAAGTAACATCAGGAGTCAGTGCTGGGACCATGTCTGTTCCTAGCATATATCAACGACCTTCTGGACAATCTGACTTCAACTGGGAGGCTGTTTGCTGACGACTCGGCAGCATACAGGATGGTCTCCTCCATTCAAGATCAGGACCAGCTGCAAGAAGACCTCCATTGCCTGGCGGCTTGAGAGAAGAGCTGGAGCATGGAGTTTCATCCTCCCAAGTGCCAGGCTCTGAAAGTCACCAGGAGTAGGAGCCCCCTACAGTTCTCATATGTCCTGCATGGACACACCCTTGAGGACGTCAAGGAAGTCAAATATCTCAGTGTGAGCATCACCTCTGAAATCACCTAGGACAGCCACGTAAACAACATCTGCGGCAAGGCCAATAAATCCCTAGGATTTCTCAGGCAGAACTTGAAGATCGGTAGTACCAGCATCAAGGGACGAGCTTACAAAGCCTTTGTACGTCCCTTGCTCGGGTATGCGTGCTCCGTCTGGGATCCTTGGAAACATTGGAAGGCTGGATGCAGTCCAGCGCAGAGCAGTGCGCTTTGTGCTCAGCCAGTTCAGGTCAACGTCCAGTGTGAACACCATGCTGGAAAACCTGGGCTGGGAATCACTGGAAAGCAGACGACAAAGGATCAGGATCTCCATGCTGCACAAGATAAACACCGGCGCTGTGCACTGCCCCGGCCTCCAAGCCAAACTGGAGTCTCTTCTTCCTCGGCGGTGACATGGCCACAGCCTACAGTTCAACCGATTTCAGTGCCGCACCAAATATTATTCAAACGTATTCCTCCCAAGGACCATCAGGGAGTGGAATAATCTGCGGCAGGATGACCTCTGCTCCTTCACTGCTTTCACCCCCAGTGTGTCAGCGGTGTAGGAGAATCAGCAATAACCAACCAGCCTTCCCCTCCCCCCCTTCCTCCCTCAACCCCTCCATATCCTGCTCCAGGGCGCTCAAACCCGATCAGCGGGTGCAAATTGGCTGGGTCACTATCCCTCTACGCCCATGCAGCACTTGGCCCAATGTCCTTTTTTCAAATGGAACCAACCCCCTTTTTTCAGTCTTTTTTTCCTGAGGGTGCCAGAATGATCAACTGAGTGATCGTGGGCCCCAAAGAGAAGAAGAAGAAGAACAACAACAAACAAGTAAAGACAGAGATCACAAGCCTTGTGATGGTTTTTATTTTGTAGTTCATCATATGGAAGTGAGTGTTTCCTATGGGCTTCAAAACTGACTATTGTTGGAATATGCTGCATACCTGCCAACCCTCCTGGTCTTCCCGGAATTCACGTGAAACTCCCGGATTTCGAAATTTCCAGCTTAGATGATCTCAGAAACGAGTGTTATGAAACCCGAAAACCGAAACTGGGTTTTAGGAAGCTTCGCAGAGCAGAGTTCGTACTGCGCATGTCGGAAGCGGGGGCTACTTCCTCCTGCAATCCTTTGTTTGGCGGTCTTTAGGCCTGTCTCACGCTGCCATTGAAGTAACCTCGCCACGATGCCGATGGCAAAGGAGAAGACGAAGAAATGGAAGACCGTCTTTTCAGACGAATACAAAAAATTTGGTAAGCTGGTAATCTTTAACTTAGAATGACTTCAGTGAGCCTCCTGAGGGCTAGTTTTCACATTTAAAAGAAAAAAGTTTCTCAGCTTCAGGGGGCGCAACTGACCCCCTCCGGGATTTTGTTTGGGAAAAGTTGGCAGCTATGTATGCTGTTGAAGAATCTTAAATACCTGGTAGATCATCAGTGCATACATGACTGACTGTGTGTCAGGTGCTGTCCTTTTGTGATGAACTAACCGAGGGGCTGGGGGGAGAGGCAGGGGTGGAGGATGAGGGCGCCCGAGTGCCCCACCTGCAGCTGGAATGCTCCGAAACCAGCGCCCCCATGTGGCAGGCGATTCTGGACTCTGGATTTCTTCCAACCAAAGAGGAGGTAAGGCCTCCTACAGGCAGATTGGGGGAAACGGTAAATAAAGCAGTAGTGAGTGTAGTAGTGGCTTGGTAGTTTGACTTTATTTTTGACGACTGTCTTTTCAGAATACGGTCTGGTCCACAGTACATCCGGATTTTCCTTGCGGAAATAATAAGTAAAAGAAAGAAGGAAAACAAAAATGTGGATTAGGGAACATAATGGACACATCAATAAGTAGAAGAAAGAAGGAAAACAAAAATGCGGATTAGGGAACATAATGGACACATCAATAAGTAGAAGAAAGAAGGAAAACAAAAATGCGGATTAGGGAACATAATGGACACATCAATAAGTAGAAGAAAGAAGGGAAAAAAATGCTGATTAGGGGACATATGGACACATCAATAAGTAAAAGAAAGAAGGGAAAAAAATGCGGATTAGGGAACATAATGGACACATCAATAAGTAGAAGAAAGAAGGGAAAAAAATGCGGATTAGGGAACATAATGGACACATCAATAAGTAGAAGAAAGAAGGGAAAAAAAATGCTGATTAGGGGACATAATGGACACATCAATAAGTAGAAGAAAGAAGGGGAAAAAATGCGGATTAGGGAACATAATGGACACATCAATAAGTAGAAGAAAGAAGGGAAAAAAAATGCGGATTAGGGAACATAATGGACACATCAATAAGTAAAAGAAAGAAGGGAAAAAAATGCGGATTAGGGAACATAATGGACACATCAATAAGTAAAAGAAAGAAGGGAAAAAAATGCGGATTAGGGAACATAATGGACACATCAATAAGTAAAAGAAAGAAGGGAAAAAAATGCGGATTAGGGAACATAATGGACACATTTTTCCCTTCTTTCTTTTACTTACTATTTCCGTGCGGAAAATCCAAATGTACCAGGCCTTACAAAACACTTCTTTTTATTAATTGCATTCTTGTTGAAAGACAAAAACAAATAATAAATTGCTAGATTTAAGGCACATGGATGTATAACAAGAAGAAAATGTGGTGCTAGTGATATCTAAAATCAAATGCAAAGCTTGAAGAGTGGGTAGTAGAAGAAAAACAATGATGAAAGCTGGCTTGTGATTCATGATTTTTGTTGGAGATGCTCTGATCAGATTTGGATAGCTGGTGTTCCAATTGTGAGTGACATAAAGGCAAATAGGCAAAATCGGTATTCAAGCATGAGAAGAAATGTTATTGTCAGTCTTTTGAACTGGAATGAGCATAATCTGTTGCTGTTTTAACTATGGTCAGAATATTCTTTTTGCAGTTTGTGTGCCATGGTTTCAGTGGGCCGGTTTCGGCCACACCTCTCAGACAGTTACACTCCTCTTCCGACACTTCTCTCCTCCAGATCCCTCGTTACTACACCAGGACCCTTGGACTCCTTCTCTTTCCAGGCCCCCTCCACTTGGAATAAGCTCCCTTTACCTCTCCGTTCTGCCAACTCCCTTTTGTCATTTAAATCTTCTCTCAAAACTACTCTTTTCAAATCAGAGCCTGCTATATTTCTTTTCAAAGTACTGTGCCCCTTCCATCCGTGTGTGTTTGTGTGAATGCATGTTGTTTGTGTGTGTGTGCATGCGTGTTGTGCGTGCATGTGTGTGTCTGTGTTTAGTGCATGCGTGTGTGTGTTTAGTGTGTGTGTGCATGCATGCACGCAAGCGCATGTATGTATAATATATTTTTTGTCGTTTATTTATTTAATTGCTTGCTGGTTTATTCATTTATTATTGTAAGCGCTTAGGGCTTTTTTAAGATTAGGCGCCATAAATGCTAATTATTATTATTATTATGGGTGTGGACTGTTGCAGATTGTGGAAGGGATGGGCATGGGTGCTGGCGGCCCTCCCCTCCCGCCCCCTGTCACGCTGGACGTGGTTCCCTACCCTGTCAGACGTAAACCGTGCTCCGCGCCTGACAGCACCCGCAGATTTGTCTTTGTGAACAACCAGCCAGAGGAGATACACCCTCCTGTGTAAGATGGATGTAAATGAAGGTGTTTTTGTTTAATAATCTGGTTGTGCACAATAGAAATATAGAACATAAAGGCAAATAGGCAAAATCAGTATTCAAGCATGAAAAGAAATTTGATTGTCAGTATTAGGCCTATTATAAGTAGTCATAGTAGTAGTGGTGGTGGTGGGAGTGGTAGTAGTAGTGGTGGTAGTAGTCACAGCAGTTGTTGTTGATTGTTATGTGTCTTCTGCTCTTGTCATTGGATTTTTGTTTCATGTTTTTATTCCATTTCGATTATAAATGTAAAGCACACTGTAGCCTACATACATTTTCCTCATTATTATTATTATTATGTGTGATGATCCCTTAAGAGTCTGTGATGTAAATTTGAGCATGTAGTGATCTTTAAAACTGTTGACTTTTTAATGTAACTATTAACCCTTTCTACTACTGATGTTCCATTTCTGCCCCCACACTGATTTAGCACCTGTGTCACTATAAAAGGTGTGAAAGTAGGATCTGTTATCTTTAAGGACTTAATGAATTCTGATCGCTTCTCGGCCTCTTGGCTAAGACAGTGATTCAGGAACATAAATTTTTGTTTATACCCTGGTTGGTTTGTTCAGCCCGTCGTACATGGCGAAAGCCGATACGTGACGTTAAACTGAACTTCCATCCATCTGTTATCCAATGATCTTGTGTTGTTAATTTTGGGATTTGAAGAAAGGCTTTATTTGATACATGGCATTGGGGGATTCACAGTATTGCAGACACCAACTTTTCTTTATTCAGCTAAGTATGACAGAAGTTATTGTCTGAAAAAAATGACAGGCAGCAAAAGGGTTAATATATGGTGTTACATCTGATTTTGTGACATAAATATGAACATGTGGTTGTTTATTTGTGAGAGGTAGAATGTGATTAGAGTGTGACTAATTGATGATTTTTAATAGCGAAAATATGATGTAAGTGAAGTGTGACTAATTGATGATTTTTAATAGAGAAAATGTGATGTAAGTGAAGTGTGACTAATTGATGATTTTTAATAGCGAAAATATGATGTAAGTGAAGTGTGACTAATTGATGATTTTTAATAGAGAAAATGTGATGTAAGTGAAGTGTGACTAATTGATGATTTTTAAGAGAGAAAATGTGATGTAAGTGAAGTGTGACTAATTGATGATTTTTAAGAGAGTAAATATGATGTAAGTGAAGTGTGACTAATTGATGATTTTTAAGAGAGAAAATGTGATGTAAGTGAAGTGTGACTAATTGATGATTTTTAAGAGAGTAAATGTGATGTAAGTGAAGTGTGACTAATTGATGATTTTTAAGAGAGTAAATGTGATGTAAGTGAAGTGTGACTAATTGATGATTTTTAAGAGAGTAAATGTGATGTAAGTGAAGTGTGACTAATTGATGATTTTTAAGAGAGTAAATATGATGTAAGTATGAATGTGCAACAAGTTTTAGGAGAAAAAAAAAAGAAACATCCGAAAGACAACAAAAACAAACTGGGTCCTATAGGCTGCCACCTGTGGTTATTACACCTTTTGTTTCTGACACGCTCCAGGGAGAAAAGCGAACAGATGGAAGCCGAGGAAGAGAAGCCCGAGGCCAGCAAAGGGAAAGGACCGCTGAGGACCAGAATACACCAACCAGACACAGCAGTGGCTGTCAAAACCAAGGAGCACAAGAAATCCTCCTCCATCAGGCCACCGCCTGTGGAGAAGGAACTGGAACCTGCACCCACGCCTACCTTGCCAGTTAAGAAGGACACGAAGAAGTGAGTGTGCTGTAAGGGAGGTACAGGTCTTCTTCTTCTTCTTCTTCTTCGCCTCAGGCAGCCAACTTCATCAGGCTGAAGATTCTGCTGCACTTTGGGGGGTAGTAAGAAGACAAGAAATTAGAAAGCTGAGGAGATAGATGTAGCCTGATGGAAAGGGAAAGTAAACATAAAATAAAACCTAGATCTGTTTAACACTTCTGCCGCCGTCGGCGGGTTGAACCGCCCGGTTTACTGTATACCGTTGCTAGCCATGGGCGGGTTTGACCGCCAGATACTAGGGAAACCCCAGTGTCCCCATTTGCGCTATTTATATGAAGTGACATCACATCCTTTACTTCCGTGACATGCGCAGTTTGCTCAGGGAAAGCACAATCTTCCGCCACTGCATTTGTAGGCTAAATTTTCAATCGATTTTCATCGTGTTTTCGACGATGGAAACTGACGATGACTTTTGGCGTGAACTTCTACAAGATGGCGACAGTGACGACGAAGCATTCACTGGATTTACTGTGGAAGAAGTGGCAGAATCTGAACTTAGACGAATAAAAAAGAGCATCGAAAGTGCTGGAGTGCTGCAGCAGCAGATCGACACAGGGAATTTTAGTGATGATTCGAGCGAGTATTTTTTATGAATTTTTAAAGTGAGTAATGTGCGAAAATCAGTGCAGCTGCAAAAATTACTTGGTGCTCAACAGTAAACAGTCTAAGTAATACTTGGTAGTAGAAGAGTTTTAAAAAAAACAAAACCAAGTGGACGATAGCCTTTATTTCATAGTATTAGGGAGAACACAAAACACAAGTCACAATTTACACAGGCTGGTTTTTACAAGTGTTTGTTGCCGTCTGCAGAACAGTTACCTGGAACACTTGCGTGCAAAGTCAAGGTGAATAATGTTTGAGTACCTGGTATAAACTTTTGACTTGTTGTACTCTCAATCCCTTATTGTCTATTGCTGTGTGTTCTGGAATAGAATTTGTTTTGACCAAAATGAGCAAAAAATGGAGAAAAAACCCACTTTTGCATTAAACAGCAAAATGGTATCAACCAATTAATCATCTTTATTATCCCCATAACGCATGCAGGGAAAATGTTGTTTGCTGCCACATTAAGCATAATATTATGATAGAGCATAGTAAGCACGAGACTTGTATCACAAAACTCATGGATTACGGAAAAAAATTGGTTTATTTTTTAGAGTAATGACATGAAACCACTCGCACTCGCACACGCACACACACACACTTTAAAAAAACAACCCAACAGAGTATGAAAGTAAAACTTTAACAAAATATAAGTTTAACACAAACGCACTTGACCATGGTTCAGCACGTCTCATTGGCTTGGGTTGGTTCAACGAACTTCATACCGTGTTTTATGGACTTTAAGGCGATACTTTTTTCCCCAGACTGAAACCTATGCGCCTTATAACATGACTAACAATATAGTTGTTGTTTTCGTTCCCCAGCTTAAACACTCTGGGGGCATACCCAGTGCCATGTGAACATTCTGCATGGTATTGGGTGAGAAGATTACGTGTATGGCTGCTTTTAAAGGGCCCCGCCACATGGTCGGCCGTACTCCGACTTCAGGGGACTTCGCTCCATTCATGGAGCCATCCACACATTCACTCCACTCATGGAGTGACAACAACCAACAATTCTTTACGGCGTGTAGGGAGAACTGCCACTGGTAAAGACAGCTTCCATTGGGCACAGCCGTATCATTTTAATATTGGCCATGATTCAGTTTCACTTGCATCACATGTACAGACACAGTGAATAGCCAAGGACCCTTGGCCGTAATAATATAGTAAGAAACTATAATAACAAAATCTGAATTTTGTGTAAAATTTGGGGGGTGTGCCTTACAATAATGTGTGCCTTGTAGTCCGAAAAAATATGGTATATGAATGCACACTTTCTAGATCAGAACCAATGATAACAATAAAAAACCCACGACATCTTCAGATAGACTGGTGTATTGCTTTAGGAAATAATAGAAAACAACACTCAAAGAGGCAAAACGATAGCAAAAACACGAAGCTTGGGTCACAGTGTGATCTTGATGATTTGACCAGTAGGAAACCCTCATTATAATATATTTAGAGAATGTTGTGGCTGATGCAGCACCACCTTTTTTTCTTTTTTCTTGTATGCCTTTTTCTTTTCTTATAAAGGTGAGGGGACAAGAACTAGATTTTGACCAATGAACAACGTTTTTGTTGCCAGTGGGTTCTTTAACATGCACAAAGTGCTTCTATTTCTATCAGTTGCAGTGGGATTGATGAAGTGGAGGATGGGGGAAGGGCAGGGTGGGTTGGCCAGATGAAATGGAGGCCTCGTTCTCTGTTTCAAGCTCCCCGCTGTTTTCACCTTCCTATTACCTCAACTCCCCCCCCCCCCTCAACTGTGTTCATCCCCTTCCCCTCTCCCCTCCCTACGAATCTCTAATCTGGGCAGCAAATATCCTGTACAAGTCATCTGTTTATTCTGGAATCCCCCTGTGTACTAAGCGTCGGTCATCAAATTATTGATGGAGGATGCTATATGCAAGAAGAAGAAAAAAAGAAGCGTGTGTAAGTGTTGGGGAGAAGGGGGGGGGGGGGGGGGGGGGGGGGGGGTGATAGAGACCATGAGAAAGGAGGGATTGGGGATAGATGTGACTGAGTATAACATAATATAATTGACTTAGGAGGAGTACTTAAAGTAAGTCATCATTGAATGTCCATTGTGTGTGAAGCATGACCTTTTTATTTCTTCTTTTTTCTTGCTTCGGTTGTTGGGATGATCCCTGGAGTCTTTTAGCCAGGGTACGTGAACAACAAATGTGTAAAACTCGCCTTGGTTTAAGGCTATATCAGACCAATTGACATATGCTAGAACACCAAGGCTACATCAAAATGATGTTATGCTATGCATAGTTATGCAAGGATTGTCTTTAGCCATAACAAGCTCCTAGCATAACATCATCAGTCTCCCAAATCCCCCGAAGTCGGAGTGTGGCTGCTCACATGGCGGGGTAATCAAAGACGGTCACACATGTAATGTTCTCATCCCTAGCTGATGCATTTGCACCATAGTGTTCAAGTGTTTCGGTTGTTGGGATGATCCCTGGAGTCTTTTAGCCAGGGTACGTGAACAACAACAAATGTGGAAACTGGTGTATTTTCTTGGCTGTGCTCTGACCTATAAGGCCTGGTGTTTTTAGCTAAGGATGATCAATCTGTTGTACCATTATACTGTTAACTCATTCAAGTCGTTCCGGCCATATATGTCCGGAATTAATACATAACTGTCAATTTGATGCATTTGCTTCAAAGGAAGTAAATCTGTGTGCAAACCATACCTTGGTCACTTCTAAACTCGCTTCGCTCCCTTAGCCCACAATTTTGCCTCTGACTTTGCTTTTGTAGTGGTTCGTTGTGGGGAAACCAATTGGTGTGGAGAGTTTTTCTATATAAAGTCTGTATGTAAAAAAAAGTCTGATCTACCACTTCCCTATGTCTAAACCTGAAGTAAAAACCCGTAATCTTCTTTCATTTCTCCTTTTGTTTATGTATGTTTTGTTTGTGTGTATGGCTGGAGTGATTTGTGAGGTTTTTTTAATAATTCAAAATCGTTGCGATGCGAATGAGTTAAACAGACTCGTCTGCATGTAACAGTACGGGAGGGGCAGAAAGAACACAAAGGACCAGACAGGGGAAAGGGGTGGCTGGGTATGTTAACTACTGAATTTGGTTGAAGGGAGAGCCTGCTTGCATTAGTATTCAATGTGTATCTGAACTTGATAAAGCATGAATTGTTGTCAGCTATTTTTCTAACTTTTGTGTTTCTTTTTAACCTCTTCAGTGCCGACGACGCATACATACGTCCTCTGTAATGCTTCAGCAATGGTCAACCTATGGCGATAGTTTTCACGCCAGAGGGCAGTCAATGCACTAGGGGCTTATCACGCGATTTTCTTACTTGGGCGTAGTGAGAGAGAGAGTGATGGTAGGACCACTCACTGTCTCTCTCTCTTTCTTTATCCCCAACTAATAATATAGAGAGGATTAGCCCCACACGAGCGTCATGCCCTCTGGTGTGAGAAAAATCGCACTAAGTCTCTCATTGCCTTCAATGTATACGTATGTCAACACTCATTCACGATTTTGCTGCATTAACCCTTTCACCGCCAATGTCGCATTTTTGCATCAGAATGGCTTAACACCCATGTCACTAAAAAGCATCAAATCAGGGCCTGTTATCTGAAGATCTGAATTTTGGGAGGTAAGGATAGGCCTAATGGTTATACATGTCACAGAGGAAGTTTAATGGTATTTTTGGGGATGAATAATGGCTGGCGGTGAAAGGGTTAAAAAAAATGCTTGCCAAATAGACGGCACTGAAAGAGTTAAATGAACGGGAATATTGCGTTTTGTTGTCATGTCTATATTGTGCTTGTATGAGACCCACGTAATTTTTCTAAACAGGATGATAACATGGTTGTTTTTTTACTTTGACCTGACTTTGTGATGGTAATGCAATGCGTTGTGTGCAGTCATCCAGCGTCTCGGTGGATTGTGCCGGCTCAGGGCCAGTGCACTCTGAAGATATGCTTTTCCTCCGGGGACCTGGGCCACTTTGAGAAGCTGCTTCGCTTTGAGATTGTGGGCACCCGGCGCCAGTTCCAGGTCCTGTGCCGAGGGGCCTGCGACTTTCCCATCATCAGCAGAGAGCCCAGGTGTGTGTGATTGTGTGAGATCGTGGGCGCCAGTTCCAGGACCTGTGCCGAGGGGCCTGCGACTTCCCCATCATCAGCAGAGAGCCCAGGTGTGTGTGTGTATGTGTCTGTGTGTGATTGTGGGCACCCAGCGCCAGTTCCAGGTCCTGTGTCGAGGGGCCTGCGACTTCCCCATCATCAGTAGAGATCCCAGGTGTGTGTGATTGTGGGCACCCAGCGCCAGTTCCAGGTCCTGTGTCGAGGGGCCTGCGACTTCCCCATCATCAGCAGAGAGCCCAGGTGTGTGTGTGTATGTGTCTGTGTGTGATTGTGGGCACCCAGCGCCAGTTCCAGGTCCTGTGTCGAGGGGCCTGCGACTTCCCCATCATCAGCAGAGAGCCCAGGTGTGTGTGTGTATGTGTCTGTGTGTGATTGTGGGCACCCAGCGCCAGTTCCAGGTCCTGTGTCGAGGGGCCTGCGACTTCCCCACCATCAGCAGAGAGCCCTGGTGTGTATGTGTCTGTGTGTGTGTGTGTTCATTTGTCTCTACAATTGAAAGTAAATGTGTGAGTATGAAAGCATCCACTCAACCATGTTCTGGTTCATTCTATAAGAATATTGGTTTAAGATTTTTGAAAGCTTATGTGTGCAGCTGCCAGATTTATTTCCTGTTCCCCTCCCTCTCCCTCACACCTCTTCCCCTCCCCCTCTTAAAAAAGAATATGAAACAAATAACTAAATAATAAAGTACATCTGTTTTCCAATATCTTAATCACAAGAAGCAATGTGAACTCCAATCATGCTTCATCTATTTTTTTTCTTTTATTTTTTTTCTTTAAGCATCCTCCTTCAGCTTGCTGAAGATTCTAATGTGTATAAAGCTGGGGGACTTTCCAGTCTGGCAGCTTATGTCATGGTACGGGAGGGGAGGGGGGGTGAGGGGGTTGTGGGCTGGATCATGGGGATTTGGGGGAAAAGGGGAGAGGGGATGGGAGGATGGAAGTTCAGTTTAACGTCGCGTATCGGCTTTCGCCATGTACGACGGGCTGAACAAACCAACAAGGGTATAAACAAAAATTTATATTCCTGAATCACTGTCTTAGCGAAAAGGCAGAGAAGCGAACGGGAGGAGAGGGGGGAGGGTTTTTTATATTGGGGATTTGAATCCTTCCACTGAGTGTATTTACAAATAAAGGACATGAGAAATGTTTTAACTTGATCCTGATCTCATCATTGGTTTTTGTGTTGGCAGCATTGTGTTCCCTTCACACAAGAAGTCGGCAGCAAAAGGCGGGAGAATTGTGCACAAGAGATATGTGTACGCCTCTGAGAAGTTTGAGTTTGGACCCCTGCTGGTGAGCCACAAGCACAGAGACAAGTAAGTGGTGCTGCTGTTGGTTTGTAGTCTTTGTGCACTGCTCCTTACCTACATGCGGCGTCCCTGTCTGTGCCAAGAAAATAAAAGAGTCTTCTTCTTCGATCACTCAGTTTCCTGTCGATTATGAGCGCAGATGCGTTATGCGCCTAAGTAAAAAATAATTAGGCCCAGCATGTCCGACTTCAGCTGGAAGAAATCTTTTTTAAAGTGTTTCTTGAAAAAAAAAGTCAGGAGAATGGACCGGTTAGGCAGAAAGATAGTAGATGACAGCAAGCAAAGGGAAAAGGCAGAGTCAAAGAGAGTGACAGATTAGAGGAAGTTACAAGCACAGAACTTCCAGAAGGTGGGGGAACTATTTATGCAAAAGACCCCCCGGTATCCCCACGGGGGGAAAAGAGTCAATTATAGCTTGTCTTGGACTCACAATAGATTGCTCCTCCAGTTGATCAGCAAGTCTTTTGTCCCTGTACATAAATCATCATGTGGCAATTGAACCCTTTCATCGCCACTGTCGCCTCTTGGCACCACAATGATTTGACACCCATGTCACTAAAAGGCATCAAATGAGGGTCTGGTATCCAGTGACCTTATGTTCTTAATTTTAGGAGGTAAGGATAGGCCCTATTTTATGCATGTCACAGATGAATCCCGAGTATTGCAGACAAAATCTTCTCTCTACCCGGGTAAGTTTAATGGTAAATTTTTAGCTGAGGAATGGCTAGCGTTGAATGGGACAGGGGATTCTAAATTATAAAACTCTTGCTTGCGGGGGTCCTTAGTGGAATAATCGAATGATCTTGCAAATTTTCATACGGCTTAGTCCCTTTGGTGAGTTGTTAGAGCTCATTGCCTGTGAATATCATGACTATTATGCCTCTTTGACTCTGTGCAAAGTGCCATGCCAGTAAGAACATTTGTGAGATTCTGCTTATATTCTGGACTAAGGCTCCTGACTGTGCTAAGGGTTCACTTGTAAGTATTTTTTCTAGCACACTCTCAGTCTGTTGGAGTGAGCTAATAGATTGTTCATCCACATCACTGCATCAAGTATAAGGGTCCTTGATCCGTGTGCTTTTTGTTCTATTGGTACTTCAAGGAATATATAAAAGCATGCTCTTACTGCGCGTTTAGAAGTAAAGCTAAAAAGGATTTGTCAGTAGCGCAAAATGATGATTCGAGAGAAACATGCTTCAGCATGCCCTATCCTTTACTTGAACAAAGTCACCTTTAAGGTGAGACTTTTTGTGTAAAGCCTGTACAAAATTGTTATGTAGGGCACACTGGGGGTGAAGGTGAGACTTTCTGTGTAAAGCCTGTACAAAATTGTTATGTAGGGCACACTGGGGGTGAAGGTGAGACTTTGTGTGTAAAGCCTGTACAAAATTGTTATGTAGGGCACACTGGGGGTGAAGGTGAGACTTTGTGTGTAAAGCCTGTACAAAATTGTTATGTAGGGCACACTGGGGGTGAAGGTGAGACTTTGTGTGTAAAGCCTGTACAAAATTGTTGTGTAGGGCACACTGGGGGTGTACTGTAGGGCACACTGGGGGTGAAGGTGTGTGTGTAAAGCCTGTACAAAATTGTTATGTAGGGCACACTGGCCTGGGTGAACTGGGGGTGAAGGTGAGACTTTGTGTGAGCCTGACAAAATTGTTATGTAGGGCACACTGGGGGTGAAGGTGAAGGCCTGTACACGATTGTTATGTAGGGCACACTGGGGGTGAAGGTGAGACTGTGTGTAAGGCCTGTACACGATTGTTATGTAGGGCACACTGGGGGTGAAGGTGAGACTTTGTGTGTAAAGCCTGTACACGATTGTTATGTAGGGCACACTGGGGGTGAAGGTGAGACTGTGTGTGTAAAGCCTGTACACGATTGTTATGTAGGGCACACTGGGGGTGAAGGTGATACTTTGTGTGTAAAGCCTGTACACGATTGTTATGTAGGGCACACTGGGGGTGAAGGTGAGACTGTGTGTAAAGCCTGTACACGATTGTTATGTAGGGCACACTGGGGGTGAAGGTGAGACTTTGTGTGTAAAGCCTGTACACGATTGTTATGTAAGGCATGCTGAAGACTCGTTTAACCAGAACTTGTGTGCATTCAGAGCATATTTCTGATTGCCTGCATGCTTTGTGGACAGGAGTGCTACTAATGCAGACAAGAGCCACAACTGTGAGGTGCTTCACATCCACAACCCCACAGAGCAGCCTGCGGATGTGTCGTTCTGTTTCCTGCAGGACATCAAGGGGGCCACCTTCCACCTGGACTGTTCCTCCACCATAATCAGCCCCGGGGAGACATGGCCTCTCACTGTCTGGGCCATGCCAATGGTGAGCCGGGATCCCCTTTAGTCGTGTACAGTCACGACTGGAGATGGAAATTGGGGCCTTGATGCTGACTCTGTGTAAACTGTAGCAGTGATAGATAAGCAGTGTTATGATGGATAAATTTCCGACATGGTCCCGCTCTTGATGCCTCTAATGCAGGATAGGAGAACATGATGACTGAAGAGAAAGTAGGGTAGTGGGAATATGCTGATGCATGAGTAGATGAAAAGAAAGCGGTGAACTAGTTTCTTTGCTACAGATTTCAATAAGTATATTTTCTTCACATTCGTTTGTATTTTCTGTGGTTTGTTTTCAGGGTATGGGTCTGTTGGAGTACATAATTGCTGCTTTTTTTAAATTCGAGGTATGATCTGTATGCAGTGATAGCTCTGAGATGGTCATAGTAGTCTACAGGGTTATTAGCAAATGAACAAAATTAAATCTATGCATCAACGGATCTAGTTCTTGATGTATGTTGCCTAGGATAGGCTAATGTGGCCAAATTTTTGACGATTAAGAAATACCACTGACGTGACTCCACTCTGGTTGTGTGCAGTCACCAGGTCGTTTTGAGGATGCCCTGGTGTGCTGCATTCGTGAGAACCCTGTGCCGGTGATGTTCAGCATAGCGTGTGACAGCGTCCGGCCAGAGCTGGTGATGGACAAGAAAACATTTCAGTTTGACCGAGTGGTCATTCACAGGTGAAGGAAAACTGGAGGCCAGGGTGGGTTAGCCCTATGTATATCTTCATGCCATCAAAACAGCAGAATCATATTACTGTCTCTTTTCATATTTATTATTGTTTGTCTTCAGAAATTGGCAGCAAATGTGTTTCTTTGTCTATTAGCCCATTTATTGCTGTTTGTGCTTTAGATAAGGTACATAAGTCATCTGCCCATTTCTGTGTTTATTGTTCGCAATATTCGTTAAAAAAAAGAATGTTTTAAAAAGTATTTTTTCTGTTTGTTTCAGGTGGGTTTTTTTTTAGTATTTGTTGCAGTGTGTGGTTATGATAGGATACATATTTTATTCTTCTGTCTGTTACAATATTCATTATTATATGGACTGTAGACAGAAAGCTGTATGCAATTTCAGAAAAAACAAAATGAAACGAAGCAAACAAAAGCCCACTCAAAGTCCTCTTCCTGAGCATGCTTAGTTTCCTTTGTTTGTTTTGGCTATCCTACCTTCATGGATGAATTCTCACTCCACTCATCTTGAGTCCCAACTCACAGCCAAAAGTCAAGTCACGTCAAAATTATCTTTATTGACGGTAAAGGAGTAAGCTACAAGCCTTTTTTTCATCCTGTCGTCATGAAAAGAAGAAAGATACTGAATCAAATGAAATGTGAAGATCAACAATGAAAACTGGCGTAAGGAACCAAGGCAACCCTGGTCTGTTAGGTTGCAGAATCCCAAACCGGCGAACCGACAGCATGCGCTGCTTGTGTGTTGAACAGAAAGGACACCAAGGTGATCTTCCTGCGGAACCCCACCCTGCTGCCGGTGGCCTGGCGCCTGGTGGGCCTGGAGAACATGGGGGACGACTTCATGGTGAGCGCCGACAAGGGGGTGCTGGAGCCCCTCACCGACGTGGCCCTCTACGGATACTTCAGGGCTGTCAAGCCCGTGCAGACCAGCAAGAGGATGATCCGCCTGGAGGTCAGGGCTCGACACGCTCCTGGGGGCAAACCCTAGGTTTTGGTAGATGGGTTCATGTTTAGGCTGGGCAAACCCTAGGTTTTGGTAGATGGGTTCATGTTTAGGCTGGGCAAACCCTAGGTTTTGGTAGATGGGTTCATGTTTAGGCTGGGCAAACCCTGGGTTTGGGTAGATGGGTTCATGTTTAGGCTGGGCAAACCCTGGGTTTGGGTAGATGGGTTCATGTTTAGGCTGGGCAAACCCTGGGTTTGGGTAGATGGGTTCATGTTTAGGCTGGGGCTGGACAGCATGCCTGTCCCTGGGTTTTGGTAGATGGGTTCACGTTTAGGATGGGGCTGGTCATTTGCCTGTCCCTGGACACCACCTGGGTTTTGGTAGATGGCAGAGATGGGAATTGTCTGCCAAACAGCAAATTTCCTCCAAAATGGCATTGCTTTTCCGCCGGAAAAATTGTCTGTCCGCCGAAAACCCCCAACAACAACTAAATTTAGCCATTCTAATGCTGTTTTAGGGCTTCAATTACAAAAAACAAAAGCTTCAGCATTACCCTCTGGACCTGCGACCCATAGACCCTCGCCTTTCAGCTTTTGTTTACTTTTCCAATTCCCATGCCTGGATGGGTTCATGTTTAGGATGGGGCTGGTCAGCATGCCTGTCCCTGGGCACCACCTGGGTTTTGGTAGATCCTCTTCTTCTTCTCTCCAGAACCCACGATCATTCCGGCTACTTTAGATGAGCGTAGACGCATCAAGCTGCCATTATGCGCCTAACTAAGAAATGAGCCCAGCATGTCCGTCTTCGGCTGGAGAAAATATTTGTACGAACTTATAGAACAAAAGCAGGAGAATGGACCAGCAAGGCAGAAAGAGAGTAGATGACGAAAAGTAAAAGGGAAACGGTAAGGTCAAAGAGAGTGATAGATTTAGAGGAAGACACAAGCACAGAACTTCCAGATGGTGGTGGAATGACTCCCCGGCATCCTTACAGGGAAAATGTTTTGGTTGGGCAATGCATGTTTGCTTACACATGGACGTGAGTATAATGGCAGATTGGTGGTTGAGATGCGGACTGCGTCATGTATGTTAAATGTAGATGTGTGTGTGTGCTTTGAAGTTTCATGTGTCTAATGTATGATTTCACTTGTCTGCTGTGTGGTTGCACTTGTATGATGTGGATGGGGTGTGTGATTCCAGGTGTTTGATGTGGATGGTGTGTGTGATTCCAGGTGGATGGTGTGTGTGATTCCAGGTGGATGGTGTGTGTGATTCCAGGTGGATGGTGTGTGTGATTCCAGGTGTTTGATGTGGATGGTGTGTGTGATTCCAGGTGGATGGTGTGTGATTCCAGGTGTTTGATGTGGATGGTGTGTGTGATGCCAGGTGGATGGTGTGTGTGATTCCAGGTGGATGGTGTGTGTGATTCCAGGTGGATGGTGTGTGTGATTCCAGGTGTTTGATGTGGATGGTGTGTGTGATTCCAGGTGTCTGATGTGGATGGTGTGTGTGATTCCAGGTGTCTGATGTGGATGGTGTGTGTGATTTCAGGTGGATGGTGTGTGATTCCAGGTGTCTGATGTGGATGGTGTGTGTGATTCCAGGTGGATGGTGTGTGATTCCAGGTGTCTGATGTGGATGGTGTGTGTGATGCCAGGTGTCTGATGTGGATGATGTGTGTGATTCCAGGTGTCTGATGTGGATGAAGAACTGGGGGTTGTGCAGTCAGAACCCATTCAGGTCATAGCTGAAGCTTACGACATTGCCTTAGACATGAATTTTGCAAAAGGCAAGCTCTTTTCTGGTGTTTTCTTTCCACACTTTAGTACGAGGAGTTCTCGATAAGTTTCTGGATGTGAAGATTCTGTTGACATCACAGAAATGCAAATGATGGCTACAAAATTTTTCACAAACATTGAGACTGTATTAATTGTAAGGTGTGAGAGAAGGAGATAATGTGTCATGTTTTGTATGGATGGTAAAGTGTGATTAAGGAGAAAATAATGTGTCATGTTTTGTATTGATTGTAAAGTGTGAGAAGAGGAGATAATGTGTCATGTTTTGTATAGATAGTAAAGTGTGATTAAGGAGAAAATAATGTGTCATGTTTTGTATTGATTGTAAAGTGTGAAGAGAGAGGAGATAATGTGTCATGTTTTGTATTGATAGTAAAGTGTGAAGAGGAGGAGGATAATGTGTCATGTTTTGTATTGATTGTAAAGTGTGAAGAGGAGGAGGAGATAATGTGTCATGTTTTGTATTGATAGTAAAGTGTGAGAAGAGGAGGAGGAGATAATGTGTCATGTTTTGTATTGATAGTAAAGTGTGAAGAGGAGGAGGAGATAATGTGTCATGTTTTGTATTGATTGTAAAGTGTGAGAAGAGGAGGAGGAGATAATGTGTCATGTTTTGTATTGATTGTAAAGTGTGAGAAGAGGAGGAGGAGATAATGTGTCATGTTTTGTATTGATAGTAAAGTGTGAAGAGGAGGAGGAGATAATGTGTCATGTTTTGTATTGATTGTAAAGTGTGAGAAGAGGAGGAGGAGATAATGTGTCATGTTTTGTATTGATTGTAAAGTGTGAGAAGAGGAGGAGGAGATAATGTGTCATGTTTTGTATTGATTGTAAAGTGTGAGAAGGAAAAAAAAGAAATGCAAATGATGTAATGAGATAGGCCATTGTCATAATATGTATGTTGCAACATTTAATTATTTTTTACCTGACCAAAACCGTTGGGCAAAGCAAAATGTCCGCCAAGGTGAACGGCTGATCACAACCTGAGAGAATCCCTTTCAATCCGATATTTTTTACATATGATGTTGTACACTTATGCTCAGGGAAAGATATTGAAACAAAGGTATCACACACTGGTAAATTGTTTTTAAGACTTTGCTCTACTAAAAACAACAGTCCACAACTGGCTCAAGGATTTCCACTTTGGCAGACAGACGTTAGAAGAGAGTGACTGTTACAATCGTCAAGGGATCGTTGTAACTGTCAAAACCGTAGCCAGTGTGAAGTCTCTTGTTGAAAATGTTTTTTGAATAAGTGCTGATGAGATAAAGAACACAATAGGCATTATATCGGGAAGCCTTGATAACATTTTACATGAACACCTGGGTCTTCAGAACCGTTATGACCGTTGGGTGCCCCATCAGCTTAGGAGGAGGGGTAGGGTTGAATGATGCACCCAAACACTGCAACAATTTTAGTGGAAGTATGTCAGGTGGCAACTGGGACATTGTGACTAATAATGGAATATGTGTGTATCAGTTTGATCCAGAAACAAAGTAACAAACCATCGTTTAGGTGTTTCAAGATGAGACCCCTCAGTAAATTTTAAAAGAAACGGAATACTGAAAACCCCAAAACATTTAAATAGTCGCTATGTTTCTTCTCTAGCGATTGTCATAATGGCCTACGTTCCTCTCTATAGAGAGGAGCCATCACTGCAGATCACAACATAAACACATGCTTACCTAAAGGCGCTTTTGACATGTCGTCCGTGCACTGGTATCTGAGGTCACCTACTTTATCATGACAACGCAAGTGACCACACTGCTGCAACTACTTTGGACATTGTGTCCATGCACTGGTATCTGCGGTCACCTACTTTATCATGACAACGCAAGTGACCACACTGCTGCAACTACTTTGGACATTGTGTCCATGCACTGGTATCTGCGGTCACCTACTTTATCATGACAACGCAAGTGACCACACTGCTGCAACTACTTTGGACATTGTGTCCATGCACTGGTATCTGCGGTCACCTACTTTATCATGACAACGCAAGTGATCACACTGCTGCAACTACTTTGGACATTGTGTCCATGCACTGGTATCTGAGGACACCTACTTTATCATGACAACGCAAGTGACCACACTGCTGCAACTACTTTGGACATGTTGTCCATGCACTGGTATCTGAGGACACCTACTTTATCATGACAACGCAAGTGACCACACTGCTGCAACTACTTTGGACATGTTGTCCATGCACTGGTATCTGCGGTCACCTACTTCATCATGACAACGCAAGTGACCACACTGCTGCAACTACTTTGGACATTCTGCAAGAAAACAGAGTTCATTTGGTCTCCCTCCTACTTATTTCTCTGATTTAATCCCTTGTGACTATATCCTATTATCTTATGTAAAGCGCCAGTAAAAGGGACACAATTTTAGAAGCTTGAAAATGCTCAAGGGTTTGCCAAGGGCTCTATTTTGACATACCTCAGTCAACCTTGTCTGGCGCCATAACTGTTTGCTTTGAAAGGATGATCAAATGTATGTGTGCTTAGGAAGGATACCTCTATAATGTAGACCCACCAGAAGAAGTGTACACCCTCTCAGTTCTTTGTATGTAGCTACTACAGGATTTTTGTGAAAAAGTTAAGGGTCTTCATATTGACTTTTTTGTTGTTGGTTTTTTTGTTGCTCTCATCTTCTGGGCCGTACAGTGGCGTTGCTCCCACGCCGCTCATTCCGATTTCCAATTCGCAGCCACACCTCCGCACGTTCAGGTCGCAGAATCCGAGACCAGTATTTCAAGGGGAGCAAATCTATGTTAGTCCGTCGGGAGGCAACCAACCGAGGAGACACTGCACTGCTGTTTCATATTGACTTTGTACTGTTAAAGATGCAATGTTTAGATTTCTGGTATTGTTGTTTTGAAATGAATTTAAACATAGGATTCCATTGTGACATAAATGGTAATTCAATGAGAAAGAAAGATCAGATGACTTCTTTAACTTCTTTTTTTTTACCTAGTAGTTCTTAGTTCTTTTTTTTCTTTCAGTTCTCGTTCAGTTGGGTATGTATTTCCCAAACAAACAAGACAGTAATTGAACTATGTCGCTTTGCTTAAGACTGTCAGGGTTCGTGGGGTCCTTTCAGGTGCTTTAAAGTACTGTGAAATTGATCGGTCTTCAAAAGGCCTGTAAAGTCCTTTATATCAGCAAGGAGGTCCTTTCAAATCAGTCAAAGGTCCTTTTAAAATTGGTGCGGTCAGTTTAAATCCTTTAATCGGGCCAAAAAACTAAACTAAGTA
This sequence comes from Phymorhynchus buccinoides, assembly GCA_017654935.2. Taxonomy (NCBI): domain Eukaryota; kingdom Metazoa; phylum Mollusca; class Gastropoda; order Neogastropoda; family Raphitomidae; genus Phymorhynchus; species Phymorhynchus buccinoides. The sequence continues at coordinate 22,108 of JAGGCT020001245.1, forward strand.
CCTTGTCATAAGAAATGAACTTAAAAAAATATATAAAATGAAATAAAATTGGCCAAAAATCGATCACCTTCGTATCTTTCGAGCAGACGATCTAATTTTAATAGTCACTGTAAATCCGGTCACGTGCGCGAGATTCGGCGAGATATCTTATGCACCATGTTGAAATTCTTCGCACATGCGGCTGCTTCAGTGCTTGTTTTCAAGTAAAAAGTTTAAAAATGCCTAGAAAGTGTTCGTTTCAGGATCATTGGCTGAGAGAAGACATTTATAAGGACTGGGTCTGAAAAGTGATGGACAACAAACATGCAGTTCATTGTGCATATTGTGAAAAAAACATCAACATCTTTTCAATGGGAGAGTCGGTGCTGAAACAACATGCAAAGACTGAAAATCACAATAAAGCTGAAAGAAGGCACAAGGCGGAATCGAGGTGCAATGTGACCGACTTTTTTGCAAGCAGCAGAAGTACTACTGCAACAAATGAATCTGCTCAGCCACAATTGTCAGCGTCTGGCTCTGCGCCCACCACGTCTGCAAGTACAACTACAAACAAGGTTTAAAAAGGTCCTTTAAAAAAATTTGCTGGTCCTTTAAAGGTCTTTTTTGGGCACTCTTCGAAGTCCCCACGAACCATGACTGTTGTATGTTAATGTTTTTTTAATTCCTTTTTGTTAAATAACTTGTGAATCTTTTTATTTAGTAAAACCTTTATCCCACTATCTATCTTTCCGTGACTTTTAAAATATTTTTTTATTCTGTTTTTTTACATTTCACATATTTCATGGACACAAACAAAAAACAAAAGCATGCACACTGCCATATAATACAAGTATTGGTGGGAATGACATTTTAACAGCAAGGGCTGCTCCAATAATAACCGCAACACCAATAGCAATGGTAGCACTAATAACAACCACAGTATTGGTATTAATCATCTTCATTATAATCGTCACCACCATCATTACCCCCATCATTATCATTAGCAAAGAAAGTATATAAACATTCTTCTGTGACTTGTTAAAAGAAAATCTAATGAGGCTGTAGTAAGTTGGAAATGGATTATTTCATTCGTACATTATGGCTATATGGTATAACAATTTCTGCATGTAGAACACGGTCAAATGTCCCTCTCAATTATGTAAACTATAAGACGTCAGCAAAAAAAAAGTGATTTATAATGGAAAACGGCATGAGAATGGGGAACATTTTATTTTCTTCAATGTCTCTACTGCTGCGTGATCAGCAATGATATTTGCCTTTTTTCTTTCCAGGAGGAACTTGTGGGGTTGACTTTGGCATTGTGCGCGTGGACGACGAGGTCAAAGAGATAGTCACCTTGAAGAACAAGGGCAAATACGACCTGATATGCCAGTGAGTATTGAAACCATGGACAAACTGTGTTAGAAGTGGGGTTGACTTTGGCATTGTGCGCGTGGACGACGAGGTCAAAGAGATAGTCACCTTGAAGAACAAGGGCAAATACGACCTGATATGCCAGTGAGTATTGAAACCATGGACAAACTGTGTTAAAAATTGAGCTCAGGTGAACTACCGGTATGTTAATGTTGTTGTCGTACCCTGGCTAAAAGACTCCAGGGATCACCCCAACAGCTGAAGCACTTGAACACTATGGTACAAATGCTCCAGTTAGGGATGGCAGCATTACGTGTGTGACCGTTCTTGATTACCCCGCCACATGGGCAGCCACACTCCGACTTCAGAGAATTTTGAAGACTGATGATGTTATGCTAGGAGCTTGTCATGGCTAATGACAATCCCCGCATAGCTACTATGCAGAGCATGACAACATTTTGATGTAGCCTTGGTTTTGTAGCCTATGTCAGCGGTTCTGACACAGCCTTAAGCCAAGGTGATACCGGTATGTGCATATAGCATGGTTTTGGGAATACAGCCTGCAGGCTGGAGAAAGAGACTTAACTCATTCAACACTGGCCGATTGCTTCCCTTTACAACCGTTCAACACGAATGTACGCTATAGCATACATAGTGCTTAACCATTCACAATTCACAACTCCGCGAAGCCATGCAACCCAAACTGGTATAGAAGTGTTCCTCTACGGTCCCTTAATAGTTTTCAACCAATGAAATCACTTCACCGCCATGAATGCAAATGAGTCACTACCCCTCTCTTCGTCTTTTTTGTCATGCTTTTTAAAAAAAATCTGCTTATAATAAAAAAAAATATTTTGGAATTATAACATATGCTAGCTTTTATAAACAATACCGCAAAGTTTCAAAACTGCGGTTAAGCATTATTTTTTAAATAATTTTTATGTAATGATGCAAACCTGCCTCGTGTGGAACGTTTGTGCGAAGTATGTACGCTATGGTGTACATTAGTGTTGAGAATTACTCTTTAATTTATATTCATATACTGTAGCGGTACCATAGCCGATGAGGTTTTACCGAGGCGTGGTTACCGCTACACATATCTGTATTTTTAAAAATCGGGACTTTGCTGGTGTGGCACTGCCTCTGGGCATTGTGCCCAGTAATGTTCCCACCATCCTTGTATTTAGAAATGTCCCATATGTGTCTATGACCGAGAGGACGTAAAACATTTTTCCTTCCATTAGTGTTGAGAGAGTTAAGTGTTACATATTGTGCAGGCATGAAAGACTTCCGCTTTTCGCGGAAAATCCGCGGCAATTTGTGAAAACGTCTGTGGAAGAAAAAAAATTACGCGTAAAGGACCGATGTTGCCGTATTCGTATATCTACAAGTCTGTATTTGGCGATTCTCAAACTGGTTAACCGGAAGTCGCTTCAGCTCACTCGATTCAAAGTTGTGCGAGGAAGGCAAGATGAGTAGCTCCCGCTGAACAAAAGTAGCGATGTTAGGTGAAAATGTGTGTGAAATGCTATTTGAGCCAATGAAAATTAGGGCCCCCCTCCTCGCTGAATAAAAGTTGTGACGTGAGGTAGGTGTTATGAGAAAAAATTTTTGGGAATGTCGCGTCCTCACCCCCCGTCAACAGTTTGTCGGACGATATGTGAAAATCCGGGTGGAAGGATTTGTGCTCGCCTAAAAAGAAATTGATTGTTTGAAGCTTGAAAGTAGTTTGCGTTGAAAAAAAATAATTTGGGAATGTTTGTCTCTCCCCCCGCTCAACAAAACTACCGACGTGAGGTGAAAATCCGGGTGGAAGGATTTCTCGGACGAAATTTTTTCCTCTTTTTTGATCTCCATCCACTTTCATGCCTAATTGTGGAACCTCAGAAGCTTCAATTTGAGATCTTTAAGATTTATCCAGATTGTAGCACATTATTGCGACCAATTATTCAAAAGACTACAATATGTTAAGACCTTAAGGAAATTGACTTTACTCTGTGTGTGTGTGTGTGTGCGTGCGACTGTGCGCATGCGTGTGTGTGTGTGTTCATGCAGCTACCAAATCACTTTAGTTAACTGTTGATACTTTGCCAAACTTAAAAAAGGCATGAACTGAGTGTAGCATATTACAGTGAACAAGAACATAAACAGAACATGAGCCTGTGCATGTGTGTCTGGCAACCACAGACACTATGGTTGCTGCTGAATTGATCATATTGACTTTTGTTGGAATCGCTTCTGATGTGACTCAAAAATGTTGATGTTATATAAACTCTCACATATATCTAATATTACCAGATGAATATGGCGAAAACTTATTGCTTATTGTTGAAGGTTATCGTGCAAATCATTTGAATAATTACCCATTGGTTTAAATCAGTGTTTGCCCAATCTTATCAATGACTTTAAAAATCACAAACTGCTGTGCTAATAAAAACTAAAAATATGATGTTTACAAGAAAATCAAAATGTTGTTCTCCTTAGGACTTATGCTTGTGTGATTTATTTTTTTCCCAAAACAATTTTTTTTCCGCTTTTTTTTCTCATTATAGTCAACACAAACAGTGTGATGTTGAGAATGTGTTTTTGATTGAAAGCAAATCCATTTGTGACATTACCTTTTGTGATCAGAAAACCTGTGTGTGTGCTACATCACTAAATCATTATCCAAGATTAGTTTTTTTTAAAGTATTGTTGAATTAGATGTTGCACAATCGCTCGCTGTTTTGAATTTCACAGTTTATTTTGTTTTCTCACCATCAAAACTATGAGATGAGAACCGTGATGTATATTAGGCTGTCATGAATATGTTTATATGGCTGTTATCTTATTGAATTTTGATCAATTCAGTGAGCTTCCAAATTGTTCAGTTGTTGGTATTTTGAACATAGTTCTGTGTCAAAAGTTGCTAAATCTCACACCCAATATTTAGAACAAATGCTTTACATTAAAACTGAAAATGTGTGTGTGTGCGTGCGTGTGTGTGTTAGGTTTACAATAGAGAGTGGTGATCCCAAACTGGCTTCATTTTTCTCCTTCACGCCATCCAAAGTGACCCTCAACGGTTTGGATAAACCTACACAGGTATTTGTTCCTCTGTATTGTGCACACACTGGGTATATATATGTTTGCCAGTAGATGCTCTTTATGTTGTGTTCATGTGGTGAAAATGACATCGCTTTTGGAATATGCCTGTAATATGGACACATGCAAACCACATACATTTATTTTGAAGGAAGAGTGCTAGCAGGAAGGTGTCATTTAGATTTTTTTCATTGTCAACAGAAACTTGGATGAGGCTTGTTTAAACATTTCACTGCCAGTGTCGCATTTTTGCACCACAATGGTTTAACACCCATGTCACTAAAAGGCATCAAATCAGGGCCTGTTATCCGAAGACCATTTTTTCGTAATTTTGGGAGGTAAGGATAGGCCTAATGTTATACATGTCACAGAGGAATCTGCAATATTGCCCCCCAAATTTCTTCTCTACCCAGTTAGGTTTAATGGTATTTTTTGGCACAAAATTACTGGCAGTGAAAGGGTTAAACCAATTGAAACTGAGATATAGCTCTTGGTAAACATTGTCCTATGTTAGATTTTCTTGTTTCATCATCATCAGTTTAACACAGAGGGCTGTTAGGATTGTCGTTATAATTTAGCACAATAAAACTTCCTGCAGTGTCCCCTGTTGATATTCCTGTGTTTATTCCTGTTGCACAGAATCACAGCCACTGCTGGAATCGATTTCAGCATCATCTTTATCAAGTCACATAGACAATGTTCTGCACTAAGATCTATCACTCTTTCACTGTCAATATTTGACAGAGCCTGAAGACTCATCTAAATCAGAATCGATGATAGATCTAGTAGGAAAGTTTTACTAACACATTTGGAAAATGGCGGCATCGTCCGTCATGAGCACTTTGCAAAAATTCTTTTTGAAATCGGATCAATCTTTCTCAATCTGCCGCTACACGCCCCCCACACACACCCTTTTGCAGTCACTCAGTTAGTTTCAACTTCGACTGCCCTTCTTTGCTTTGATTCAGCTACATTCTAAGTGCAATTCCTCCAAAAAGTACATCAATCCTTTCATCATCGCCTATCAACTCCACTCGTGACGAGTCACCACCACCAATCCCCCCAAATCCTCAAAAATTCTGTTTTTTTCTCACTCAAGTGGTGGTTTGGGAACCGTTAGGTGAGAGGAAGGAAATAGCCATTTTATTTCGACTCCGCATGTGGATAACGGTGGAAATGCAATGGCGTAAACTTCTAAAAATAGGAAAGCACATGGCCAGGGAGGCGCGTGGCGTTAACTACCGCCCGTGGTGTGAGCGTATAGGGGACGTCATCGCAGTATCTACCACTGATGGCGTGAGAAGAGTTAAAGTTTCAGGGTAGAGCATCATTCCGGCGCACTGGAGCACCCGTAGCATGAGAAAGATTAAGGACCACTTTCCAAACAAATGTTCACTTTTCTTCTTCATGGTATATCAAAATGGTGTTCATTTTATCTGTTGTTTCTTTTTTGAAAATGGCAACTACCGCATGCAATCGTCCCCCCCGTGGGGATACCGGGGGGGGGGGGGGGGTGTGTTTCATAAAAATAGTTCCCCCACCTTCTGGAAGTTCTGTGCTTGTAACTTCCTCTAATCTGCCACTCTCTTTGACTCTGCCTTTTCCCTTTGCCTTGTATTATTTATATCTTTCTGACTTGTTGGTCCATTCTCCTGCCTTAAAAAAAAATCTTCCAAATATTTTTTTCTCCTTTGAGCTCCTCCGAAATCAAAATGTGTCGGCTGTACGCAGCGGGGAGACCAGTGAAAACTGAGAACCGTACACATATGTACTTACCCATTATGGCCATATGGCCTGGGAAGAAGAAGAAGAACTGCATGCAATGAAATAAGCACAGGCCATCAATGTTTGCTCATTCGTCTGCATTTTATTGTTGCTGGTGAATGTCTCAACTACCATAGCATTATTTCATATAAGCAGTTGTGTTATGCTGGTTGGCCCTATGTTCATAATCACATACAGTGTGCAATGAATGTTTGCCCAGTCACAGACTTTTCAAAGCATTTTGCAGGGGAATGTTCAGCTTGAAAGCTGTCATCACATTTACTGCTGCTGTAAAACAACGCAGAAGGCTAACTAGACTTTTCAAAGCATTCAGCACACTGTTGTAGGGGAATGTTTCACCTACAAGTTGTTATCACATCTATTACTAATGCAAAAATGCTGAAGGCTAAGGCCGTGTACACACATAAGCGGATATTCCATGCGGAAACCTGTGAGCAATCCATTAATAAGTGAAACAAAGAAGGGAAAAGATTTGCGCACGTGTCCGAATTTCCCCTATATATAAATGCGTAAACTTTTATCCTTCTTTCTTCCACTTATTTAGGGTTTTCCGTACGGAACTTACGCATTTAATGTGAACCCGGCCTAATTCATGCCATAACCTTCAATCATCTTTTTAAAATGTTATTTTCTCCCTTTCAAGTGGTTTTGTTAATTGGAAGTGGCTCTGAACTTTCTATGTAAACTTTGTGACAAGATAGCAAAAGTTGGTGAATATGTATATGTTGCTGCAGATTGTGATCAGCTGTAAGTGCACACAAGAGGTGACAGTGAAAGACAAGGCTTTGTTCAAGTGCTGCTTGTCAGAGCCTTTGCAGAGCGGCAAGGTAGAGTCTGTTGCCGTCATTCCTATCAGAGTGTCAATACAGTCTGTGTTCAGCAGGTGAGAAACAGCAACATACAGTATTTATTCGGCACTAAATCTTGATAGAAATGAAATCGAAGCATGCACACACACATTAAGGATTCATAACGCATTCAAACAATAAATGCTATGCAAAGACAAACAAGAAGTTAACAAACACACACGTTTGAGAATAAGACCTAAGAAAGGGAAAGAGAGAATGAGCTTCAATGACGGGGAAACGGGTGGGTTTTGAGGTTTGGTTTGAAAGCAGAGAGGGTCGGTTGTTGACGGAGGGAGAGAGGAAGTTTGTTCCAGGAGGTTGGTTCTGAAAGAGCAAAAGAGCGCCGACCAACAGTTGAAAGCTTATATCTAGGGATCTGGAGAGATAGAGGGTCAGAAACTGAACCAAGCCAAATCTTGGTTTAAATGAATCTTTGTTTAGTTCAAGTGTGTACATATACAGCAATTATACATTGTTAATGTAGGTGAGCAACAACATTAATGATCACAAGATCAAACCAAATTGTTGGGACAATCTACCTTATAAATTGTAGACACACTATAACATCATATTTTACATTTGATCATACCCCTTCATATTAAAAATTGCTAGCAATTGTCCTTTTATAAAATTAACACAGAAACATGAAGGGTGTAAAGGTATACATGGGTGAGATTTAGTATGAAAATGAAAACAAAAAAGAAGAAAAATAAATCTTTTTAACCTAATAAATCTAGTCTTGATTATCATTTAAAAAACCCAGATTTGTAGTTGGTCTTAGATGCTGAAACTATACACTTGCTTAACTTACCTAATTCGGTTTAAAAATTCTCTTAAATCTTTTGTTTATTTTATTTTGCTCTATTCTTCTTCCTCGTTCCCTCAAACAGTTTCCTGTCATATGAGCGTAGATGTGTCATGCTGCCGTTATGCGCCTAACTAAGAAATAGGCCCAGCATGTCCGACTTTGGCTGAAGAAATCTTTGTAAGAGAATTTATAGAAAAAAGGCAGAAGAATGGACCAGTGAGATAGAAAGATAGCAGATGACAGTAAGCAAAGGGGAAAGGCAGAGTCAAAGAGAGTGACATATTAGGGGAAGTTACAAGTACAGAAATTCCAGAAGGTGGAGGAACTATTTACCCCACGGGGGAAATTTTGCTCTGTTATTTTCAGCCCACCTTTAATTTTAATCATTGGAACATTTGGTTAGTCAGAGAACATGCTGATTTGAGACAAAATATGTTCACCATGATTATTCATGCGATTGCATGCGTTTCCTCAACCTTTTTTGTTGTTGTCGTTGATTGTTAGCTTAGTCTGGTACATCACATCACATCACATAAGGCTATAGGCTATAAGCCTTTTGCCCTTATTAGTGGCGATTTTTGCATCAGATATCAATTTATTTATTATTTTGAATTTTTGCCCGTGGATTTATTTTGGCATGAGTGTATACTAACACTTAGCTTTGTTTTTCATATACATCCAAATTGGTAAAAAAAAAGTGTGTTTTGATAATTCTTTGTCAATACGATTTTTAAGTGCATTTACTGAAGGTGCATTGACAGTATCAAATGATAAATTGTTCCATAAATTTTTTATTCTATTAGTAAAGAATGAATGAAACTGAATGTACAGGCTGCTGTGTGTGGTGTTGTCGCATCAGGTTTTCCATCCTGCCCACCGCAGACATCCACTTTGGTTGCCTGCTGTTGAACTGCAAGAAGACCAGGACCCTGACCATCAACAACACCGGAGAGTTCGACTTCAAGTTCACCATCAGCAAAAAGGCTGACAATGACTGCAACGCTAATCCCCTGAAATCACAGACGTTTGTGTCGCCTGTCGTGTCTGCCTTTATAAAATGGAAACAAGTGTATTCCCTTTTTACTACCTGAATCATTTACCAGGGGTGTTCTTTGTAATTTGCAAAGTGGGGTTCCTGGAGATACCGCAACCATTTTAACCCCTTCACCGCCAAAGTCGCATTTTAGCACCACAGTGATTTAACACCTATGTCACTAAAAGGCATCAAATTGTTATCCAAAGACCCTATTGTCTTAGTTTTGGGAAGTAGGGATAGACCTTATTTTATATTTGTCACAGAAGAATCCCCAATACTGCAAATGGATTTTCTTCTCTACCCAGGTAAATTTAATGGACATTTTTGGCTGAAATATGGCTGGTGGTGAAAGGGTTAATGGGGTGCATGTGTTGCAAACTTTCTTTATTTTCCACTTGACCATTACCTTTGGTCAAAGCAAAATGTCCACCAAGGTGAATATTGATCCCAACCTGTAAAAATATCTATCCTGCCAAAAAATTGTATCCATAAACTTGTACGCTTATGCTCAAGGACGGGGCAGTGGGTGGATGCCTCATGCCTCCATGCAGGGAGCTGGACCCTGCCCCTTCCATGAGCCTCTCCCCATGGGGATACCGGGTTTTTTTTCATAAAAATAGTTCCCCCTCCTTGAAGTTCTGTGCTTGTACCTTCCTCTAATCTGCCACTCTCTTTGACTCTGCCCTTTCCCTTTGCTTTCTATCATCTACTATCTTTCTGACTTATTGGCCTATTCTCCTGCCTTTTTGAGGAGAAAAAAATCCAAGTAATTTTTCTCCTTTCAGCTCCTCCGAAATTGGAATGTGTCAGCTATGCGCAGCGGGGAGACCAGCGAAAACTGAAAACCAGACACATATGTACCTTACCCATTATGGCCTGGGAACACAGAAGAAGAAGAATGCTCAAGGAAAGACATTCAAACAAAAGTATGATGCAACGTTAATGCATTGTTTCTAAGACAGTCAATCTAATCTGGTCTGAAAGGTTTGAAAGGATAGCCAAGTGTGTGTGTGTGTGTGCTGATGATAGATTCTTCTGAAAGCTGGTCTATCCAAAAGGAGGGCCCTAACTGACAGTTCTCCACATTGCAAAATACATTGACTGCCTTACGTATATTTGATGAAAATGTTTCAAGTTCTGTTGCAAGACTTTTAAAGAAAGCAAATAAATATGAAATAACAGAAACAAACAAACACCCCAAGCAAACCTATTAGTATTCAGGGTTCGTAGCAGTTGGGAAAGTTTGGGAAGGTTTGGAGAAAATAGACTTCATTTTCAAGGCCCATGAAAGTGTGAAAAATGAAAAACCAAGAGTAGTGTCTTTGAAAGTTTGTGAATTTTGAGATACTGTCAAATCTTCATCAATCTGCCCCCCCCCAAATCGCCCAGGACCATAATTTTGAATCATGCCAAGAATTTTTTTTATAATTATGAAATAAAATTAATATTTTGATGCATACGATCGGTGTGACTTACTTTCGATTTTTAACCGGAATTGACGCAAGTTGCTTCCCTTTAAAGACATCCGGGTCTTTACGCGTACCGCGCAAAATGCCGGGTCTTCAGTGAGCTTTGGCTCGAAAATTCTGCATATAAAGTATGGCTGCGAAAGGATGCAACCAACAAGCGCTCAGCATATTGTGCGGCTTGCCGAAAAACCTTCGATGGGTGAAGGAGGAGTCTAGGAGTAAGTTTAAACCGTCTATCAATGTCAAGAGTTATGGCGACTGTTTGATTAAAAAATCGTTGAAAGTAGGTACTTCTGGATAGTCTTGACTGACGATCGTCAACTAACTGAAAGTTGGTTTCGGGTGATAAAACAACACACACACGTACGCACGCACGCACGCACGCACACACACACACGTGAGGTGCTGTGACGTGATGGCCTGTTGAAGGTAATCTGTTTGCAAAAGTGCCAGTTGTGTGTGTACTGTACTTGTTTTATGTTTATCTATCCTTTTTGCAGCAGTAGTATCTGTGTTAAAGTTATGAAGGGTGGGTTTTGAAAACCCTAAAGTTGGGCTTTGAAAGTTTGGGAAAAATTAGGATGCTGTTTGGCTATGAACCCTGGTATTACTGCCATCAACAACAACATACAGAATATATTGTAAGAGCAGGGGTTTAAATAATTTTTCTTTTTTCTTCCTCCAAATCCCCAAATATGTGTATTATCTTCTTTAGATTTCAAGTCTTTCAATTCTGTTATTGAAGTAGGAAACCTATTCGAAGAGAACTCATGTAAATCTATAGCTTTTCTCAAACGCCATGCACATATGCATTCTTTTTCTTCTTCTGCGTTCCCAGGCCAAAAGGCCATAATGGGTAAGATATGTATGTGTCCGTTTTCAGTTTACACTAGTCTCCTCGCTGTGTACAGCTGACACATTCCGATTTCGGAGGAGCTCAAAGAAGAAAAGTTTATTTGGAAGAATGTTTTTTAAAAGGCAGGAGAATTGGGCCAATATGTCAGAAAGATAGTAGATGACAGTAAGCAAAGAAAAAAGTCAAAGTCAAAGAGAGTGGCAGATTAGAGGAAGTTACAAGCAGAACTTCCAGAAGGTGGGGGAACTATTTTTACGAAAGACCCCACAGGGAGACAAATGCATTCATATTACATGCATCAGAGATGAGATTTGTCCTCCTTTTTGATGGCCCCAGGGGTCATTTTTGAGATGAGTAGTAAATCCATTGAGAAAGTGTAAATCCATTGAGGGGGGGGGGGGGGGGGGGGGGGTTAGGTTTTGTGTTGAAGCATAAATGCGTTGAGAAGTTTGATTGATATTTTGTTCTCGGTCGGTTCATTCTCAAATGAACATTTTTCGGTTACTCCTTGGGGGCAACCAAGACTGCTCTGTTTATCATTGCTCTGCGGTTAGCAAAACTGAAAACAGAGGTTGTCCTTTCGCTGATATAGCCTGCACCGGGCCCCAGACCCCTGCTTTTTTCCTCATTTTTGATTACCTGAGAATCTCATCTCTGATGCATGCATGTGCACACAGAGACACGTTTACAGACACACATACATGCACATATGCATGCGTACAGGGAGAGAGAGAGAGAAAGTGAGCGAGACATGCAACTGTATAAGCTAATATCTATGGATTTTAGTGAGATTATGAGCAGTGTTCTGCCAAGTTTCATTGTGATAAATTCACTGGTTTAGCTGATGTGATGGAAATGCGTGCTCTCGCATTTCTCCCACCCCCCACCCCCCCCCCCCCCCCCCCCCCCTCTCTCTCTCTATCTGTGTCTTTCTCACATACATATGTCGCATACACACAGAGACAAAGAAACAGAGAAAGAGAATGTTGTGATTAACTGCTCTCGCATTCTCCCCCCCCCCCCCCCCCCCCCTCTCTCTCTTTCTCATATACATATACATATATCATATGTATATGAGGGGGAGGGAGGGCGAGAGAGATTAATACATGTATTTTGTATTAACAGTCTCACTTATTTTTAATGTTTATATTCATTGATACTTGTCTTCATGTTGATTATTCTTGGCTTGTCTTTAATGTGTATGTTTATCTGTATGTTAGTGTTTAGGCCTTTGTTCAGCGCTTTGAGCTCCCTGCAAAGGGAGTTAAGCGCTCTATAAATAACCATTATTATTATTATTATTATATATCGCATACACACAGAGAGACAGAGAAAGATAATGTTGTGATTAACTGTGCTCTCGCATTCTCCCCCCCCCCCCCCCCCCCCCCTCTCTCTCTCTCTTTCTCATATACATATATCGCATACACACAGAGAAAGAGAGAATGTGATTAACTGTGCTCTCGCATTCTCCCCCCCCCCCCCCCCCTCTCTCTCTTTCTCACATACATATATCGCATACACACAGAGAAACAGAGAAAGAGAATGTTGTGATTAACTGTGCTCTCGCATTCTCCCCCCCCCCCCCCCCCCCTCTCTTTCTCACATACATATGTCACATACATATATCGCATACACACAGACAGAGAAAGAGAGAATGTTGTGATCAATTTTTTGCTCAGCTGATGCTCCCTGTGATTGACCGTACAGCTGTTTTGTGGAAGATGTTGGTTCACCGATCCCAGTGTAAAGGTGTGTCTGCGGTGTCAGTGTTGTTTGCAGTAATGATTGTGCTGCACTGTCTGCCAGGCCTTCCAAGACAAACAAGAAGACGTCCGAACGTCCTGCTGGCCTCCCCTCCAAGAAGGAATTTGGCAGGTGGGTGGGGCGTGATTGTTCCCTTACTTACAAGAGGCTCTGTTTACTCTACTCTTTTCGAATAGTATTCTACTCGATTTGGACCTCTACTACTCTTCAAAACAGAAAACATTGCTCTTTAATTCTTGATTGCTACTCATTTTCAGTTAGCATTACTTGATGGTTTAATGAACAAAACTGCACATGTTGCACCAAAACTACTCATTTCAGCTATCCAGACTACTCAAGACTTGTGTAGGGGGTAAGCAGGTCTGGTTAAACTGAACTTTGACCTGTTTTCATTGCCCTGGCTTTGTACAAGCTAACAAAAGCGAAAGCCAAACAGCCGACTTTGGATTTGAAAAAGGCGCGCAAGAAACGGCAGCTCATGTCTATGTTTCTACATTTACGTGAACAAAATTTTATATCATAATGGTAAATCTTTTCCTTGGAGGGGCATGATCATTTAGACAAACTCAATGCTGAACGCGCGCTAGTATTTGTGTTTCGTTCAATCATCCCAGAGAATTTTTGTTACGGTTTCTATATCTCACTTTATCATGCATGCAGACTCTGTCCTCCTTGCTCTCTCTCACTCCTCATTCCCTTCCTTGTCACATATAGTTGCACACATGCTTTGCACAAAGTGTGCATGTACGCAGACACACGCAAGCACTTTTTTGTTATTTTATTTTCAACAGACAAGAACCTCCCTCCCGTCTGGTGAGCAGCATGTTCACTGTGTTCCCAGCCACGGCCCTGGTGCAGCCCCAAAACAGCACCAATGTCAACATCGACTGCATCGCTGACAGGGTGGGCCAAGCCGCCGAGGTCAGAACACTACCCTTGTATTGGCTAATCTCCCCGTGGGGATACCAAGGGGTCTTTCGTAAAAATAGTTCCCCCACCTTCTGGAAATTCTGTGCTTGTAACTTCCTCTTTTCTTTCACTCTCTTTGACTCTGCCGTTTCCCTTTGCTTTCTATCATCTACTATCTTTCTGACTTATTGGCCCCATTCTCCTGCCTTTTAAAAAACCAACCACCTCCCAATCTTTGAGCTCCTCCGAAATCGGAATGTGTCGGCTGTGCGCAGCGGGGAGACCAGTGAAAACTGAAAACCGGACACATACGTACCTTACCCATTATGGCCTTATGGCCTGGGAACGCAGAAGAAGAAGAAGTATTGGTTAATATCATGAACGCACAAACAGTTGTTTGGCTCCTTTACTCAAGCGGCCATCACACGGTTGAATTTGCATCTCTTTGCGTTTGTCTAACATCCATAACATAGACCAGTTTCAAAGAACAGTAAGTTAGTACCATATTTGACTGACTATAAGGCAATACTTGTTCCTCAGACTGAGACCCATGCGCCTTATAATATGACGAAGACAATGGAAAGTGCAGTAACAAAATCTGAGTTTTGTGTAAAAATTTTGGGGGGTGCGGCTTACAGTAAAAAAACAACTGGTAAAGCCCAAGAAACACAAGGAGAATGCAAAAAACAATAACTTTGGAGATGATGGCAATCCAGTCCATTACAATTGTTGGTTGGCATGACCTCAAAGTTGGGCAAATTGTAAAGTGAGAGTCGGAGCCGTATTGTAATGGATCTCCTACATTGGTGGAAGATGGTTCAACAGCTTAGTGTTTATGATTGAATGACTATCGAACTGGGAGGCCTTTTGTGCTGGCTTTCAGTGCTGCAGCCTTGGGGATTAGTTGGGGGTGTGTGTGTGTGTCTTTTTCCAATGCCAACTGGCCTAAAGCCCCCATGACTACTAACACAGTGGTATGTCTGCTGGGCAAGGTCTCTTGTAAACAAATTTCACATCAGCTCTCCAGAATAGCAGATACCTTATCTGCTATCTAGAGGTAAGTTTTGGACTCGCGTCAAAGACTGTACAGGGGAAGATAAACATCCGGTCTCTTTTCCCTATATGAGTAGTGAGGACAGAAACACTGGTTATGTCCCTTTGAAACGTGACACATTTTACACATCGATAGGCCTGTTGAATTCTCCGTTCAAGTTCCAGTCCGAGTTTTTGGATAGCCTCCACTGTGAATAGTGTACACGTCTGCACTAACGATAACTCTATTAACCCGGTTCGCCGAGCTTTTAAGTAATCCATCTTACCCTTTTAGAATATCTTTGCTCACGTGACTTGCTCACACAAAAATGTGTATGTGTGCGCTCTTGTGCATATGTGTATACGACTGTATGTGTGTGTGTGTATGATGATCAGGAGCTGGTGATCACCATCTCTGAGTGTGACCCCAAGGCCTACCCTAAAGGCGTGCCCTACAGGCTGATAGGGGAAGGGTGCAACTCCGCCATCAATGTGGACGATGTGGCCAGCATCTTTGAGGAGCACCACGTCTGCAAAAGCCTGCGCCAGTTACCCTCACAGGTCTCAGCGCTGTGGATGCAGAAAGAGAACAGCATGCTGCGTATAGCAAACGAGAGAAAGCTGACAAAGAGTCGTACTGTGTTCAGAGCATTTCGTGTGAATGTTTTGCTTCTTTAGTCTTCTCTTTAGTTTTATGTAGCGTTAATATTTGCTCATTCAGTTTGATCCAGATTAACCCTTTCACTGCCAGTAATTTTTCAGCCCAAACCCCCCATTAAACTTACTGGATAGAGAACAAAAAATTGTCAGCAATATTAGGAATTGACGTGTATTTATATAAAACACTAGGCCACCTAAAATTAAGAAAATAAGGTCTTCAGATAACGGGCCCCGATTTGTTGCCTTTTATTGACATGGGTCAATAAAAACCAGTGTGGTGCATAAATGCGACATTAGCGGTGAAAAGGTTAAGCTTCAATTGTTTTTGTTCTTTTTGCTTGAAAACATCCATGCCGCCCAGCATTGGGTGAGTGCTTGGTTTTTTAGTTTAAGGGAAAGTGAAAAAAACAATGGAAGAAGAGAGATGAGGTCTGTCTTCCACAATGCTCTACCTTTAACATACAGTACAGGGTGAACAAGTTCACTGGCTCTTGTTTTTCTGACCTTTAATTTCGATGGCTTGGAGTCAAAGAGGACTATCTTTAGATAGTCCATTGACACATTATTGAACTTATTACGAAAACTAATAACTTGTTTAAAAAAAAGACTGCTGAAATATAAAAAGCGAAACCCCCTTTTTATATTTCTGCAGTCATTGTTTGATACAAGTTATTAGTTTTCGTAATAAATCCAATAATACGTCAATGGACTATCTAATGATAGTCCGTTTTGACTCCAAGCCATCGATTTTGTAACCCAGACAAAAATTCAGGGAATGTTTTACTGTAATATATCTGATTTGCTTTTTAACTTAAAAAACCCACCACAGCATTGTCCAACTGCATGGCCCCAGTTTTATGTTTTTACATGAATGTGCCATAAAACTTGACATGAATCCAAAAAGAAATCTGAGTTCAACCAGAATCACAATCAGTCACAATCATAACCAGAAATTTGAAACCTTTTGCAATGTCGTAATTACAAGCTTTTGATGCCATACATGGGTGCTACTCTTTAAGTTTTACACTGATTTCAGTATTTTTAATTTTACCAGAAACTGAACTTCAGGTGTTTTTTTAATTCATTAAAAAAAAAAAAAAAAATTGACAACAAGCGATTTGAACTTGGTTGTTCTATCTTGGAAGTTTACAAAGCCAATGTAATAATTTTACAAGGCTTATCAGAATCAAACTGTCCTTGTCTATCATTTTAACTGTCTGTCTATCTCGTTATCTGTCTCTCTTAACTTGCCCCCCTGAATCGTCCAACAGGGCTCTGCCCCTGTACCCTGCTGGGGCCATGGGTCCCTGGACCCCTGCCTTTCAGTTTTTTTCATTTTGGGGAGTTGCACCCATGTGCCATATAGTGTGAGAAAACAACTGGCTTTTTGTACAAAAATAACAAACAAGGCTATACCCAAGCGGGTGCAAATTTCCATCGCGGTCAAGGTCGCGCACAGACGTACAGCGGACGGACGCCACACAGATGAAACACAAACAACAGTTCCTGCCGCTTGGCTTGGGAAGTGAACAGCTATATATATATATATATATATATATATACAGTGGAACCTCCCTTATAAGACCTTCAAAAATCATCCAAAATGAGGTCTTATAAGGGAGGTAATTTTAATGCTTACAAAGAAGAGCAATGTCTCAGAAGTAGGTCTTATATGGGGAGTCTTATAATGGGAGGTCTTATAAGGGAGGTTCCACTGTATAGACAGCGTGTCCTTGTTGCAGATGGCCGGTGGAGGGGCGTACGGTGAGCAGGAGCAGAGGTTCGTGTTCAGCCACGTCCTGGTGGGCAGGAAGGCCAAGGCACGGTTCAAGATCTCCAACATCTGCAAGGTCAGTCCCTTCTGTGCAGACTGCGTGTCATGGTTTTTGTCAGTGAACAAGGAATGTTTCCTCCATTGGCCACTGCAACGACCACCTTTTGCAAGAGTGAATGCCCTTGGCAGATGCTTGAGTACTGACCAAACAAGGCAATAATTATCGCCACTAACCCGGGGAGTTTTTCGGATGAGACGATAAACCGAGGTCCCGTGTGCCCATGCACTTAGCATATGTTAAACACAGTGGCAACGAAAAAGTTGTCATTTGGTCAAAATTTACCCCCCTCATCGGTCACAAAAATCACATGCCAAAATTATTATTTTTAATTGGGTGGCGTGCCTCTGGCTGTGACGCGCTCTCCAGGTGGGAGCAACCCGAATGTTACAGAGATGCATTCTGTGACTATAAAGTACCTAATATCTAATAATATTTGAGGCCACTGAATGGCTACCTTTTGCAAGAGTGAATGCCCTTCGGGATACTGACCAAGGGCTTAGCTCTCACTGTCAAGGGCGTTAATAACCCTAGTTGCAGTGGCCAATAGCTTGTTTGATTTGCACAGTCTGCCCTGTTGTGTTGCGAATCACGGTGAATGGACTGGCCCCTTCCTATCTCACTGATCTGTTTACACCCCTTCTGGACAGCTCCTTCTCTTACTCTCATGCCTTCCAGATTACTCCTTACTGAGCTGGAACTGTTGGCGAACATTCTTTTTCTTTGAATGGCTCACCCCTTTTGGAACAACCTCCTCCACTCCCAACCTCAAAACCATCTCTCTTCTTTCCATTCTTTCCTTACAAACAAATCTCTTCAAACCCTAATCTGTGTCTCCCCCCCATCCTTCAGAACTGACAGTGTGTTCTGTGTTTAGGAAAGTGTGTGTGTGTGTGTGTACGTGCATGTGTGTGTGTTCTTATTTCTGTGTTTGATTGCAACCATTTAGGTTTTTTTTTATAGTTTTTTTTAGATTAAGTGCCATAGATGTTCATTACAGTGGAACCTCCCTTATAAGACCTTAAAAATAATCCAGAATGAGGTCTTATAAAGGAGGGGTCTTATAAGAGAGGTAATTTTAATACTTACAAAGAAGGGCAGTGTCTCAGGGAAGTAGATCTTATATGGGAGGGAGTCTTATAATGTCCACTGTATTATTATTATCAGAAATTTGATTGTTATTATTATTATTATTATTATCTTTAAAGGACTTCTATGCTGTCAAAACAACTTTACTACTCATGCTACTTTATATATTTTTTATCTCAATGGCGCTTCATGGCCATGTGCTCCTTATGTCTTCTTCTTCTTCTACTTCATCGATTGCTCAGTGTCCTGTCATGAGCGCAAATGCATCATGCTGCCATTATGCATCTAAGAAATAATTAGGCCCAGCACGTCCAGCTTCGGCTGGAGAAAATCGTTGTAAGAGTTTCTAGAACAAAAGCAGGAGAATGGACCAGTAAGGCAGAAAGATAGTAGATCTTCTTCTTCTTCTTCGTTCACTCAGACAGTTTCCTGTCATATCAGCGTAGATGCGTCATGCTGCTAACTAAGAAATAGTTCGGCCCATCATGTCCGACTTCGGCTGAAGAAACCTTTGTAAGAATTTATAGAAAAAAGGCAGGAGAATGGACCGGAAAGGCAGAAAGATAGCAGATGACAGTCAGCAAAGGGAAAAAGACAGAGTAAAAGAGAGTGATGGATTAGAGGAAGTTACAAGCACAGAACTTCCAGAAGGTAGGGGAACTATTTGTACGAAAGACCCCCCGGTATCCCCACGGGGGAAGACAGTAGATGACAGAAAGCAAAGGGAAAAGGAAGAGTCAAAGAGAGTGACAGATTAGAGGAAGATACAAGCACAGAACTTCCAGAAGGTGGGGGAACTATTTGTACAAAAGACCCCCCGGTATCCCCACGGGGGAAGATAGTAGATGACAGTAAGCAAAGGGAAAAGGAAGAGTCAAAGAGAGTGACAGATTAGAGAAGATACAAGCACAGAACTTCCAGAAGGTGGGGGAATTAGAGGAAGTAGATGACAGCAAGCAAAGGGAAAAGGAAGAGTCAAAGAGAGTGACAGATTAGAGGAAGATACAAGCACAGAACCTCCAGAAGGTGGAGGAGCTATTTGTAAGGAAGACCCCCAAGTATCCCCACAGGGAGGGGGAGGGGCTTATGTCTCATTTTGAATGAAAGTTTCATTTATCCTGTTTGTTTGACCGTATAGACAGACTGTAAGTACAAGCTATGACTATTACTTGTCTCTTCTGTTATGTCGCTGGTGTTGTGCTTTAGTTTAAGTGCAGCATTAACTGTCCTAGAAGGTTTTTAATAGTGTTGTGACATGAAATGGGTGGAACGATGGGCAGTCTAGTTAATTTATGTGCATTTAGTTAGGTGACATCTGAGCGAAGATAGCTATATTGACAGCCCATATAAAGGAAAAAGAAGCCCGGTGGGCTCTGAGAAATCTGACATGGTAAATCTTACTTTTATTACGTGGGGTACGTGATGTTGTTGTACCTTGGCTAAAAGACTCCAGGGATCATCTGAAGAGCTGAAGTACTTGAACACTATGGTACAAATGCATCAGCTAGGGATGAGAACCATTGATCTTGATCATAGTCGAAAGCGCCACACTGTGGCATAATATCGACGTGCGTGACCGTTTTTGATTACATCGCCACGTGGGCAGCTGCACTCCGACTTCGGGTGAACGTGGGGTGATGATCCTTAAGATTGATTGTGGTCTGTCTGAATACGAAAGTTGTGCATGGACTAGGTTCCCTGTGAAGTGGTGGTGACGTTGATTGTGGCCTGTCTGAATACGAAAGTTGTGCGTGGACTAGGTTCCCTGTGAAGTGGTGGTGACGTTGATTGTGGCCTGTCTGAATACGAAAGTTGTGCGTGGACTAGGTTCCCTGTGAAGTGGTGGTGACGTTGATTGTGGCCTGTCTGAATACGAAAGTTGTGCGTGGACTAGGTTCCCTGTGAAGTGGTGGTGACGTTGATTGTGGCCTGTCTGAATACGAAAGTTGTGCGTGGACTAGGTTCCCTGTGAAGTGGTGGTGACGTTGATTGTGGCCTGTCTGAATACGAAAGTTGTGCGTGGACTAGGTTCCCTGTGAAGTGGTGGTGACGTTGATTGTGGCCTGTCTGAATACGAAAGTTGTGCGTGGACTAGGTTCCCTGTGAAGTGGTGGTGACGTTGATTGTGGCCTGTCTGAATACGAAAGTTGTGCGTGGACCAGGTTCCCTGTGAAGTGGTGGCGACGTTGAAGCCGTCGCCCCTCAAAGGCTCGGCCAAGAGTCCGGCTGTCCCGGTGGACGCCTTTGAAGTGGACCCCCAGAAAGTCTCCATCATCGGCCACGGCTTTGTCTTTGTCACCCTCACCTTTACACCGGCGGCTATCCAGGTACTGTGGAACCTCCCTTATAACACCTTAAAAAATAATCCAAAATGAGGTCTTATAAGGGAGGTAATTTTAATACTTACAAAGAAGGGCAATGTCTCGGAGAAGTAGGTCTCATGTGGGAGGGAGGTCTTATAAGGGAGGCTCCATTGTACTGTGTATGCATGTTTCGCTCCTTTGTCCCTCTCTCTGTCCCTGCTCTTATTCTGTCTGTCTCTGTCTCTTCTTCTTCTTCTTTCTCGATCATTCAGACAGTCTCCTGTCATATGGGCGCAGATGCGTCCTGCTGCCTAAGAAATAGTTAGGCCCAACGTGTCCGTCTTTGCCTGGGCGAAATCTTTGCACGGATTTATTGAAAAAAGGCGGGAGAATGGACCAGAAAGCAAAGGAAAAAGAATGACAGATTAGATCTAGAACTTCCAAGCACAGAACTTCAAAAAAGTGGGGGAACTATTTGTACAAAAGACCCCCCCCCCCCTCGGTATCTCCACGGCGGGTTGTGTTGTCTGTCTGTCAGTATTTCTGCATCTCTCTGTCTTTGTCTTTTCACTAATAAAGAGAATTAATATTAGTTTTGGGAAGTAAGGATAGACCTTATTTTATATATGTCACAGAAGAATCCCCAATACTGCAGATGGATTTTGTTCTCTACCCAGGTAATTTTAATTGAAATTTTTGGCTGAAATATGGCTGGCGGTGAAAGGGTTAAAGCCTTAACCCTCTGGGCACTATGAGCCCTCATCGGGGCTCCCACGGACGACCATGATGGGCCACGATCGGGGCTCAGTTTGGCTCATTCATATTTCGCGCTGAACTTTGGCCAATCGAATAAGCGAATACAGCAGCTAACCAATCAGAAAGCTCGTAGCACTCGTACGTGCTGTTTGAGTCTAGCCATTTTTCGACCGGTTTGCATTTGTGTGAAAATGAGTGATGAAAGTGAGGATGAGTATGTTGCCGATAGCTACTCTGATGCAGACTAGGAAGGTAATTAGGCTTGTATTCGTGTTGCAAAATGAAGGAAAAGGGTTCGACTGCATGGTTTTGTGATGTCTGACACGAGTAGCAGTGACAGATCATCGTGGGATGGGGTGGGGGTGGGGTTAGCTGCAGCCACAGTGAAAGTGCTTTACTGGATTACTGCTGTCACCATATTCAAGGCAAGTTGTTTTCTTTACTTTCATTGCAAAATTCAAGCTTTCTTCTTTCTAAACGTGTATAGGTTTCCCAGTCAAATGTTTGTTTGAGAGATGAAAAGTGAAAATAAGAAGTACTGGTTGACGTTTCTGCAGTCTTCAATCTTACGCCTGTCTTTTAGCTTACGTTTTTAACTTTTATGTAGTGCCCAGAGGGTTAGCCATTCAACCTGGTAGGCGCTGTCGTTCTGTTCCTTCCCAGGCATACAGCGCGGTGTTTGAGGCGGCCATGGACGGCATGGCCCGGGGCAAAGCCCTGGTGTTTGAGGTGTGTGGGGAGGGCACCCTGCCCCGGGTGTCGGTGACGCGGCCCTCTGTGGAGAACAGTGAGCGGCAGCCCGTGCTGCTGTTCAACACGATCCTGGTGGACCGCTCACAGGCCCTGCCCCTCACACTGCTCAACACCGGCCTGCTGGCCTGCAAGGTCAGTCAGCCTCCTCCTGTGCTCTGTATTGACCCTTGACCAGTGGACTGCTCACAGGCCCTGCCCCTCACCCTGCTCAACACCGGCCTGCTGGCCTGCAAGGTCAGTCAGCCTCCTCCTGTGCTCTGTATTGACCCTTGAGATGTAAGGACACAGTGGACCGCTCACAATGAAGCTCAGCCTACCGTCACTGCAACAGTGCCTCACCAGTACATTGCCACCCTTTTGTTGTTGTTGTATGCTCTGCCCCTCAAACTCCTTAACATTGCCCTGCAAGGTCAACCCCCTGGAACCTGTATTTGCTGTTGAACACACTTTATTGTGACTGTGATACTTAGGCTGCCCTCACGGAGAGAGCGCTTCTTCACTAGAACATCATTACCTTATTTATTTTCCGTGTGCACACTAATTGTGTAAATGAATTAACAGGCGTGGGTTTCGACCATTAACAACCCCTACGTTTGTCTCTGAGTTCTTTAGGAAATGTATGCAGTACGAGGGACCTTGATTTTATCATCTCATCTGAAAAACTCGGTATCATGGAGGGTGAGCTGAAAATGTGCTGTTGTCCACTTTCAAACCCAGGCACTCTTGCCTAGGAGGTGACCGAGTTATCCCCAGATACTGCTGTTATTGTAAAGGGAGAAATAATGAGGAGTAAAGGGAGGAGCAATGTGATCTGTGCTCCGTGGGTCAGTTGATTAACTCACTTAGGACGAATGAGCCGGATCCGGCTCATGGCTCACACAACCGTTTAGGACGAATGGCCTGGCTCCGGCTCATAAGAGTTTTCAAGAGGTTTTGATTTCTGGAGTGTAACCAGCTTTCCGGTGCGAAGTCATAACCTATTTTCAGTTTGCTTTGACCTTGCCTCTCTTGAAATCAACCAATCATTGCAGACTTTACATTCAGGTTTGGTTGTAGAGGGGGGTCAAAGATCGGAATGTGAAATTTTCCTTCTTTCTATGTGTTAGCTGTTTTCGTCAATAGGAGACAAACGACGAAGGTATGGAATCTGATATTTTACGATCGTTTAGTGCATGGTGTTAGTAAGCTTATCTGAAAATATCAGTCCATAACGTTTCATAACTTTTTTGTGGTGATGGGTTTTCGAACCTAGTCGAATGGCCCGTCCTAAACGGTTGTAAGGGGAAGCAACCGGCCAGTGCCGAGTGAGTTAAGAAGAGGGTAGGGTTAGTCGCCCATGTTCAACTATGACCCCCAGGTAAGCAGAGGATGTAACTGCTATTCTGGAAAACTAGGTTGAAATGTGTTTATGCCTAGCTGAGAATCCGTACATCCCCACTCTGTTGGCACAGAGGGCATTTGATGATGATCCCCAAGACCAGCTAAGCCCACAGAGATCCCTTGCACCGATTTCTAGTATGGAATTGTCCATCCACTCTGTTGGCACAGAGGGCGTTTGTATTGTTAGCATTGATGATGATCCCCAAGACCAGCTAAGCCCACAGAGATCCCTTGCACCGATTTCTAGTATGGAATTGTCCATCCACTCTGTTGGCACAGAGGGCGTTTGTATTGCTAGCATTGATGATGATCCCCAAGACCAGCTAAGCCCACAGAGATCCCTTGCACCGATTTCTAGTATGGAATTGTCCATCCACTCTGTTGGCACAGTGGGCGTTTGTATTGCTAGCATTGATGATGATCCCCAAGACCAGCTAAGCCCACAGAGATCCCTTGCACTGATTTCTAGTATGGAATTGTCCATCCACTCTGTTGGCACAGAGGGCGTTTGTATTGCTAGCATTGATGATGATCCCCAAGACCAGCTAAGCCCACAGAGATCCCTTGCACTGATTTCTAGTATGGAATTGTCCATCCACTCTGTTGGCACAGAGGGCGTTTGTATTGCTAGCATTGATGATGATCCCCAAGACCAGCTAAGCCCACAGAGATCCCTTGCACCGATTTCTAGTATGGAATTGTCCATCCACTCTGTTGGCACAGAGGGCGTTTGTATTGCTAGCATTGATGATGATCCCCAAGACCAGCTAAGCCCACAGAGATCCCTTGCACCGATTTCTAGTATGGAATTGTCCATCCACTCTGTTGGCACAGAGGGCGTTTGTATTGCTAGCATTGATGATGATCCCCAAGACCAGCTAAGCCCACAGAGATCCCTTGCACTGATTTCTAGTATGGAATTGTCCATCCACTCTGTTGGCACAGAGGGCGTTTGTATTGCTAGCATTGATGATGATCCCCAAGACCAGCTAAGCCCACTAAGCCCACAGAGATCCCTTGCACCGATTTCTAGTATGGAATTGTCCATCCACTCTGTTGGCACAGAGGGCGTTTGTATTGCTAGCATTGATGATGATCCCCAAGACCAGCTAAGCCCACAGAGATCCCTTGCACCGATTTCTAGTATGGAATTGTCCATCCACTCTGTTGGCACAGAGGGCGTTTGTATTGCTAGCATTGATGATGATCCCCAAGACCAGCTAAGCCCACAGAGATCCCTTGCACCGATTTCTAGTATGGAATTGTCCATCCACTCTGTTGGCACAGAGGGCGTTTGTATTGTTAGCATTGATGATGATCCCCAAGACCAGCTAAGCCCACAGAGATCCCTTGCACTGATTTCTAGTATGGAATTGTCCATCCACTCTGTTGGCACAGAGGGCGTTTGTATTGCTAGCATTGATGATGATCCCCAAGACCAGCTAAGCCCACAGAGATCCCTTGCACTGATTTCTAGTATGGAATCCATCCACTCTGTTGGCACAGAGGTTTGTATTTAGCATTGATGATGATCCCCAAGACCAGCTAAGCCCACAGATCCCTTGTCCATCCACTCTGTTGGCACAGAGGGCGTTTGTATTTAGCATTGATGATGATCCCCAAGACCAGCTAAGCCCACAGAGATCCCTTGCACTGATTTCTAGTATGGAATTGTCCATCCACAAAGACAAACCTGTGAAATGATTAAACAACTCATTTATCAATCAGTTCTCGCCTGCGTATATGATTCGTATTCTGTTTGCCTCAGCTTGGTCAGTTACTTTACTATCATATTATTAGTAGCCCATGTAATAGGGTTCTTGATTTTCTTGGCTATTTAACTTTAGCATAGTTCAATCACTAGAAGAGCTAATTTGAGCTGTTGTCTAATAATGGATTCCATTTTTCCTTTATTTGTTTTATTCAGTGAACGTCTTTTAAAAAGATCTGATGCCACCTTATCTTTTACTTGTAGTATTAAACAAAGTGCTTGGTTTAATTAAGCTTGTTGAAAAGACTGTAATGGTGTATGTCAGGTGGATGTTAACTTGTTGGATGGGGCTGATGACTTCATGCTACAGCCTGTGGCCACCACTTCACATGTCGGTAAAGACAGCACTACAGATGGTCAGTTCCTTTTTATTATATTAAGTGTGTGTGAGAGAGAGAGAGTCTCTGTCCAGTCTACAGAGCTTCTTTAGTCAGTATCTATTCAAAGCTGTTCAGACCCTATAAGATTTAACAAATATCTGTGATTATAAAAAAAATGAACAGACAAATCAGACAAACCAGCATAGACAATATTAAGGTCTTTGTTGTACAAGTAATTACATTGCTTTAGGACAAACGGATAAACCAACAAAATACCAAAACCATAACCGCTTTTGTTAGGATGTAATAACTAGTGTGACTTGAAGATTATAAAGCGCTTAAAGATTGCTCAGAGAGAAAAGTTTAAGCACTAGCAAAGTGTCTATGTCTGGATCTGGATCATGTACGTTGTAGGAGCCTGTGAAGGCTATATACACAACAGATTAAGAGAGCGCATTGAGAGTTAAAATTGATGTCTTGATGGTAATGACACAAAGGATTTTAAATTTCTGCCTTGATGTTAATGACATTAACTTGATTAAGGCTTTAAACATTGCTGTCTTGATGGTAATGACACAAGGAAATTAAAATGTCTGTCTTGATGGTACTGACACAGAAAGAGTTAAAGTTGCTGTCTTGATGGTAATGACAGCCTGTCTTTTTATTGGCCATAGTCCTTTCTTTCATAGTATCCGGGCAAGACCAATCCGGCTACCGTAGCAGTCACCGGGGACAAACCCTGACCGGCACAGCTCCTGCCCTTCATTTACTACTACTCTGGTCTATGGCCCTAATTTAGTTTTTAGTTGGTGCAGGCCCTGGTGCACCGCCCAGCGCTGATAATGCTGCGCTGGCGGGGCCTGCTTCGATGTTTATCTCTCCGTCTCGGTGTTTCAGAGCTACTGAGGTAACAAAGTCCCGTTCATTCTTGATGTTAGTACTCGTGTCTACTCCGTTTCAGCGTTTTACACCCGAGGTAACAAAGTGTCCGTCATTCTGGGCGTGGGGGAGGCGGCGTCGTTGAGGGCGGTGTTCAGGCCCTGCGCGGCCCGGCGGTGCCAGGGGTGCGTGCAGGTGAGGGTGGTGGACAACCCCTACGAGGACTGCCTGGTGCAGCTGGTCGGGGAGGGGCACCAGGACCACGTCACCATCCACGCCGTCACTCGCCTCGCCCTCCCTGGGGGTGAACCGCCCCTGCCTCTGGCCCTGGAGGACGACTCAGGTTTGTTGGGGTGAAAACTAGAGGGAGGTAGAGAGAGAAAGGAAGGAGAAAGAGAGGAAAAGCTCTTCTTCTTCTTCTTGTTCTTCTGCATTCCCAGGCCATATGGCCATAATGGTTAAGGTACACATGTGTCCGGTTTTCAGTTTTCACTGGTCTCCCCGCTGCATGCAGCCAACACATTCTGATTTCGGAGGAGCTCAAAGGAGAAAATTGGGGGAAGATTTTTCTGTAAAAAGGCAGGAGAATGGGCCAATAACTAAGACAGAAAGATAGTAGATGACAGAAAGCAAAGGGAAAAGGCAGTGTCAAAGAGAGTGACAGATTAGTGGAAGTTACAAGCACAGAACTTCCAGAAGGTAGGGGAACTATTTGTACGGAAGACGCCCCCTCCCCCCGGTATCCCCACGGGGAAGAAAAGCTGTAAAGGACAATTTTCTTTAACCATTTCGCTGTGGGTTTTTGTTCATTTTTCAGGCGAAACTGTCTGTCGAACTTACCTGGGTAAAGAAAAGCTGTCCGTCTGCAATATTAATTGTGAATCCCCCTGATGCCACGTATCAAATAAGGCCGTTCTTTATCTCCCAAAATTAACAGTACAGTGGAACCTCCCTTATAAGACCTTCAAAAATCACCTGAAATGAGGTCTTATAAGGGAGGGGTCTTTAATTTTAATACTTACAAAGAAGGGCAATGTCTCGGAGAAGTAGGTCTTATGTGGGAGGGAGTCTTATAATAGGAGGTATTATAAGGGAGGTTCCACTGTATAAGGTTATTGGATAACAGATCCTAGTTTCAGGTGTGTTTTTTATTGACAAGGGTGTTAAATGAGTGCAGTGCAGAAATGTGACATCAGCTGAGAA
>JAGGCT020001246.1:0-50000 GCA_017654935.2 Phymorhynchus buccinoides
AAATGTATTTTTTAGTAATGTTTTTACCCGAGAAACTGATAGTTCATTACCTAACTTTGACACTAAATGTAGCTCTGTTATTGATTCAGTAACTGTGAGTCAAGACCAAATGCAAAAAGCACTTGAGGGTTTGAAGGTTGACAAGTCCCCTGGGCCTGATGAAATTCATCCCAGAATAATTAAAGAATTAGCATCTGAACTAGCCTTACCTTTTACCTATTTGTTCAATAGGACTATTAAAGAGGGTACATTGCCAGCAAGATGGAAGGAGGCAGAGGTTAAACCAATTTTTTTAAAAGGAGACAAAAGTTTTGTGGGTAACTATCGTCCAGTGAGTTTGACGTCAATTGTTTGTAAAGTTTTTGAAGGATTTATTCGTGACGCCTTATGTGAACATTTGACAAAAAATAATCTGCTTTCAAAAGACCAGTTTGGTTTTACTAAAGGTCGCTCATGTGTCACACAGTTGTTAGTGACGATTAATGATTGGATGTCCTCGCTGGATGATGGTGTGCCCGTTGATGCTGTTTATTTAGATCTATGCAAGGCTTTTGACACTGTGCCACATCAGAGACTTGTACATAAACTAAGAGGTTATGGTGTGAATGGCAACCTGTTGTCTTGGATAGAAGATTTTCTACATGGACGTACTCAGTATGTCAATGTTAATAATTCTTGTTCGGATAAAATACAAGTTACAAGTGGAGTTCCCCAGGGAAGTGTCCTTGGCCCTACCCTTTTTATGTATTATATAAATGACTTGCCAGAAAAGGTTGAATGTGAAGTTAAAATATTTGCAGATGATACAAAAGCCTATTCCACAGTAAATGATAATATGAAATCAAAAGAAAAAATTCAGAAGTGTATTGACTCTTTGGTTGGTTGGTCAGAGGAGTGGCTGATGAATTTTAATAGTCAAAAATGCAAGGTGATGCATCTTGGAAAAAAGAACCCAACGCATGAGTATTTTATGAATGATGGTGGTGTCAGAAGGGTTCTTGAGAGCACAAATGCGGAGAAAGATCTTGGTGTTATAGTTGATCCATTGCTATCTTTTGAACCACACATCAACGATACTGTTAAAAAGGCAAACCGTACTGCTGGTCTACTAATCAGAACAATAACTAATAAATCAAAGGAAATTATGCTACCTCTTTATAAAACATTAGTACGCCCCTTATTAGAGTATGGAAATCCTGTCTGGTGTCCCTTTTTGAGAAAACATGTTGATCATTTAGAAGGTGTCCAAAGGAGATTTATGAAAACAATTATTGGAACCAGAGATATGGACTATGAGGACAGACTAAAGTATTTGGGAATACCTAGTTTGGAATACAGACGTCTAAGAGGCGATTTGATTGAGGTGTATAAAATTCTTAATAAGTTCTATGATCCTAACACAACTAAATCTTTACTAACTTTAACTGACGAGGAGAGAACACGAGGGCATGATTTTAAATTAACAAAAAAACTAAATAACAGTCGTTCAGCTCAAAACTTTTTTACTAACAGAGTAATAACTGCATGGAACAATCTTTCTAATGAAACTGTAAATGCATCATCACTAAATAGGTTCAAAAATCTTATTGACAAAAAATTTAATACAATTATGTACTCCACAAATTTGGAGAGATAAAAAAAAAAACACAAAAAAAAACAAACCCCAAAACAAATACACAATAGCCGTAGTAATTCACGGGCAAACAAAAAGAAAAAAGAAAATAAATATTTATATTTCAGAAAAATATCTAGAGGGCAAAAGGCTTCATAAGCCTACAGAGCCTAAACTCAAAACTGATATGATAAAAGAGACAGACTGAGAGTAAACGTTCCTTGTGAAGGGGGAGAACTCTCAACGAAATTTAAATCGAAAATGTCGAAGCGAAACGCTGTCAAATATGTCCAGAACGATGAACCTGCATTTATTCAACAATTTAAACAGAAAATTGGCTACAAAGAAGGGCCAGATGTCAATACAAAGGTGAGTGTTTTGAAAAGAAATAAGTGCATAGAGATTATTATGTAAAATCAGATAATCATACAATTTTTTAGAAGCATTGAATTGATTAAATTGCATGATTGATGATACAATGACGTACATGGCGAAAGCCGATACGCGACGTTAAACTGAACTTCCATCCATCCAATGATTATCAATGATAGCCTATCATGCAGATCTAGGAAAATTCAACCGTATTACACCTTGATCAAAGATATATATCCAAGTTTGATGATACAACGGGGCTGCCAAAAAGCTTGACGGCTTATTTAGTCCCTACTCCCTACCCCTACTAGTACTACTAAAATCAAGACCTAGCGTTGACAACATCATGACATGAACATGCTGGAAGAGCTTTCCTGACCTGGCCCTCACTGCAACAGAAGAAAGAACTTAAGGCCAGATTCTTCTTCTTCCCATCATAGACTATGTTCCCATTAATTAGCCTCCTTCACCAAATTGAAGATTCTAACCCTTCCCCCTGTCCCTTCTTCCTCCTGATCTCGTTACCTCCCCCCCCCCCTCCACCCTCATCCACGACTCCCTCTCTACCCCTCATACCAAGCCAAGACTTTAAACCAGAAACCTAACCTAAGCGCAGAAACCTTTAATCCAAGTTAATCTTCAGTACGATGAAGGTGGAAGATCAAACAAAGAAGTTGGGAGAGAAAAAAATGTTGGTCGTTCGCACAGCTAAGTCACAGCAAGAAAGAAAAACAGATAAATAAATATAGTAAACAGAACATAAGACGGGAGGGATGCAAAGAAAAATTTACAGAACAGTGTCCCTAGTCTGATGTGCCCAGCTTTAGTGGAGCTGCTGGACAGGCTAAACGCTTTTCAGCTCCCAGCAAGCTGGGAGCCTAGTCCAGCCCCAACCCAGCCTAATGCTGGGCCGGGCTCACAGTCACCAGACCAGAAGAGAGAAAACTAAAAAACGGGGGGGGGGGGAGAGCATGGGAACTTTTATGGAGACCAGAGGGGAGGGGTGGAGGGGGGAAGGAGTGGCGGTGGTCGAATCAGATTTGGGTGCTGAGTCTGGACCTGAAGAGGTCCAAGGACTCAGCTTCCACCGTGTCCTGGGGAAGCACGTTCCAGTCTGGAATTGTCCGGGGGAAGAAGGACATTTTCCTGTATAGTGTATGACAGGATTGTAAGTCATACACCTTGGTGTTGGATTTCCTGGCTCCTCGTCTTGTGCTTGATCGAACTGGCAGGTAGGCTGAGTTGATTTCAGCAAGTCCCTGGTCGTATTTGTAGAACTAGAACCACCCTGTATAAGTACAGAAATGGCCTGAAAGTTGAGACAAAATATGCCCCAACATCAAGCTGCCAGAAGAAAAGCAGACGCCAAACCAACTCCCAGGTGTATGTAGTAGTAGTACAAAATTGTAGTATGTGACGAAGAAAAAGATTTGGGTGTCACTTTTGACTCGTCCTTAAATTTTGACATACATAATTATTAAAAAAAAGTTGTAAGTAAAGCAAATCATGTTTTGGGGTAAATAAAAAGATCTTTTGATTTCCTCAGAAAAGATATATTTTGTTAACTATATATGTCCAGAATTAATAGATATTGGTCAATGTGATGCATTTGCTTCAAGGGAAGTAAATCTGTATGCACACCATACCTTGGTCACTTCTAAACTCGCATCATTCCTTTATACCACAATTTTGCCTCTGACTTTGCTTTTGTAGTCATTTGTTGTGGGGTAACCAATCGCTGTAGACAGTTTTTCTATATAAAGTCTATATATAAAATAGTCTGATCTACCACTTCCCTATGTCTAAAGCTGAAGTAAAAACACGTAATCGTCTTTCATTTCTCCTTTTGTTTATGTATGTTTTGTTTGTATGTATGGCTGGAGTGATTTGTGAGGTTTTTTAATTACTCAAAATCGTTGCAATGCGAATGAGTTATAACTATATAAAGGTATGGTACGACCACAATTAGAATATGCCAACTGTGTTTGGCACCAGATCTTTAAAAGGCAATCAGTAGCTTTAGAAAAGGTACAAAGAAGGGCAACAAAATTAGTTCAAGCGTGCAAGGATAAGACTTATAGTGAAAGATTAAAATTTTTGGGTTTACCTTCTCTAAAGGGAAGAAGACTCAGAGGAGATCTCAATTCTCATACAAGTATAAATTGAAATAACATTGAGAATATAGACTTTAGCACATTTTTTGTCAAAAGTACCTCAGACAAGACACGAAATAGTACGGAGAAATTATTCTTAAGACGTTCAGCTACTAACATTCGCAAATTTTATTTTTCTAACAGAGTTGTCCAAGACTGCAATAATTTGTCAACTAACATTAAAGCTGCACCTTACACAAACTCTTTAAAAAAATCTTCTGGACCAAGATCCTTTAATGTAATTTTTTGGGATGAGTATTTTGGATGAATAAAAAAAAAAGTCCATTCAAATTTTGATAAACTTCTAGTTTAGCTTAAGTAGCAACCACCACGAAAACAACGAAGTAATAAACGAGAAAGGACGTAAGGACGTAAAACTAAAAGGGCCGCGAGGCCCACTTCTTGCCCTGAATCTACTACTACTAGTAGTAGTAAAGTTGAGAACCGGTTAAAAAATCTGAACCGGTTTAAACCGTTTTCCCTCTTCGAACAGGTTTATCGAACCGGTTTTTAAACCAATACTCGCATCACTAGTTTCACCTATTCAAACATATTTATTTGTCAGAATATTCACACACGCGCGCGCACACACACACACACGCGCACACACACACACACACACACACACACACACACACACACACACACACACACACACACAAGAAACTTATGACTTATGACACACACTCTCAACTCAACACTCAGTCAAAGTCAAAGCCATACACCACCACAAACTAGAAGCAGCTACTCTTGGTTTACAAACACCCAATCTGCGCTGAGAATTAGTGTTGTTTTTCGAAAAGAATGCGTTATTCTAAGAAAACACTTACTTTCAGTTTGCAGTTAAAAAACCGGTTCACAGCAACTCGAACCAGTTTTTCGAACCGCGAAAGTTTAGCACCGGTTTTTCGGTTCAAACCGTTTTTTCCCCCCACCTCTAACTAGTAGTAGTTAGGGCTAATATGGCCTCTTGATACATTTACATGTGTCTATATTTGGTGGATTGCATTGCATGTATAATTTTCATATCGAATATTAATTTGGAATATATTTACACGAAAAAGATGGACTTTTTTTTGTCAAAGTTAGAACATTTTACAATCATTTGTGGATCTTTGTCAAGTAGATTATTGAACAAATTTAGATTAGGTGCAAGTTTGACATTTGATGGTAATTCATTCCAAGGAAAACCAACACGGTTAGAAAAACAACATAAATTTATGTACTCTTTACTAGTAAATTAGTCTAGTAAACTGTCTGAATCTATATATCATCAACATCATTGTATGTGTATTCACTTTCTCTTCCTCTCTCTCTCTTCTGATTCTTTTTCTATGGTCACCCCCTAAAGTGTGTACAATTACTTCTATATAAAGAAGTTGGTCACCACCACAGAAGAAGGAGAAAATCCTACAGATCCACACTAGGTTTTATTTTATGTTTTGGTAAAGGTCAAGATGTGCCCCCCTGCATTTCTCGGTTAATTCCATTTTCCCGTTTTTGCCTTTCTTACCAAACATAAAGCTGTATTTTATTAACCTTTTTAGCTAATAACCTTTTTGGAATACTAACTATATCCCTAACCATAGGCCATTATCTAATAGGGGTGGGTAAATGGATTTCGAGATCTGGAGCATGTTAGGGTATTAAATTTTTTAGGGTGAAACTCAATACCCCAGCGTTTCTCCCAGTCGGACAAGATGTTCAGATCCTTCTGGAGAATTTCAGTCTTTCCTGTGTATTTCCCTGTATATGATACAGTCTGAGTCATCAACGAACAGACGCACTCTTGATTGAAGTTGATCAGGGAGGTCGTTGATAAACATGAGGAACAGGAGTGGGCCGAGGTCTGTACCCTGTGGGACACCACTGACCACAGTTGCAATGTCTTACTTTGAACCGTCGACTATGACCTGCTGGGTACGGCCTGACAAAAATTCTCTGATCGACCTGTGCGTTGATACCTGGATTCCATAATGATGGATGTTTCTGAGTAGGCGCTCGTGTGAGACCTTGTCAAATGCCTTAGAGACGTCCAGCACTATGAGGTCGGTTTGCATGTTCTTGTCAAGACGAGGCGATTTCGTGGGTCACTGTAAGTAGTTGAGTCTCACAGCTTCTCTTTGCCTAAACCCATGCTGGCAGTCAGTGAGGATCTTGTGTTGGTCCAGGTGTCGCATGATGCTGCTTGCAATGATGTGCTCCTGTATCTTGCAGATAAGACTGGTAAGAAACACTGGTCTATGATTTGCCGCACAGTTCCTGTCCCCTTTCTCAAAATCGCAGAGACGTGGGCATGTTTCCAGTCTTTTGGGAGAAATAACATCCTCTGTGACCAGCAGCACGGATTCAGGAAGAACCGGTCCTGTGAGATTCAGCTCCTAGAACTTGTCAGCGAACTGGTGGACAGCATGGAAGAGGGCAAACAAACAGACATCCTTGTCATGGATTTTGACAAGGTAAATCCCAGCCTTCTCCTGCACAAACTCCACCACTTTGGCATTAGGGGTGAAGTCAACGGCAGGATCGAGAACTTTCTAACAGATAGACGCCAGGCAGTTGTAATCGAGGAAGCCCAATCAGAATACGCTTGCGTGAAATCCAGCGTCCTTCAAGGATCGGTGCTTGGACCCTGTCTCTTCCTCACTTACATAAATGACCTGCCAGAGCAAGTGACCTCACCAACACGACTGTTTGTGGACAGGACCAAAGACAGCTGCAACAGGATCTCCAACACCTGGCAGACTGGGAAGAAAATTGGGATATGGAATTGCAACAGAAAAAGTGTATTGTCCTAGGTACCTGTGTCAAGGAGTAGAACACCACTCCGCCATTGCAATGACCTGCATGACCACACCCTGGACGCAGTGACATCAGTGAAGTATATCAGCATCACCATTCAGAATGACATCAGCTGGGATTTGCATGTTGAGGCCATAACATCAAAGGCAAACAGAATGCTAGGCTTTCTGCGACGTAATCTGAAGATCTGCTCATCAGAACTCAGGGAGAAAGCGTACCTGACCCTGGCCTTGTCAGACCCCTGCTTGAATATGCCAATTCTGTGTGGGACCCCTACAATCGGAGGAACGTGAACAAAATCGAAGCTGTACAGAGAAGGGCGGCTCGGTTCGTGTTAAACAGTTACCACAACACCTCCAATGTAACTGACATGCTTTCTCAGTTAGAATGACCCACACTTGAGCACCACAGAAAGTCTACCAGGCTGACAATGCTTTATAAGATCTTGAACGGCATTGTCAAAGTCAACACCAGACTGAAGTCAGCTCCAACTCTCCAAAGAAGAGGACACAGCCGGCAACTATTCACCATCCAGTGCCGGACTGAATACAGGAGAAGCTCTTTCTTCCCGACGGCCGTGCACCATCAAAGACTGGAACTCGTTACCTGAGGAGGCTAGTCACCCATCAAGACGTCGAGGGCTCGATCAGCCAGACCCGGCTGGCTGGGTCATCTTCGTAGAGTAGGTTTTTGTTTTAGATGCCTGACTTCGCACTTCGACCGCATAGTATCATAAAATCAAACTGATGATTGTGGATACTCAACGCCGGGAGAAGAACAGGTAATCAGAAGTCAGAAAACCTTATCACGGACACCTCCAGCTGACACCAACTCAGTCCAGCACTGCCTCCAAGACTAAAAAAATCCTTCTGGACCTTCATCAATTAAGTCCAAAAGATCAGAAGCGGCCAATGCCTCTCCCCTCAAAGTGGATGGCAAACTAGTCACGGATCCAAAGCAGAAGGCGGAAACCCTGAATGCCCAGCATAAATTCCTGACTATCTTGGGCTTTATCTTCTCCATATATAATATCTTACTAGCGCAACGCCTAGTACCTGTAACGCCGAGTACCGGTAACGCCAAGTACCGGTAATGCTGAGTACCGGTTTCGCCGGGTCCACAAAATAGCACACAGTTATATTATTACTTTTGTGTCTCTCCCTCCTTCCATCTTCTTCTCTCATCCCGTTCTACCCCCCCCCCCCCCCCACCCACCCCCCACCCCCCACCCCCCACCCCAGCTTTTATTTTTCTCACTACCCCCAAAAGTGCAGCAGAATCTTCAGCGTGATAGTTGGCTGCCTTAGGAGAAGAAGAAATCAGCATTCATGCAGCAGCCAGGGCTTTAAATTTGGAATGCTCCGGTGAGGATTTCGAGTCCTGGACAGGCCTCAATCCGGGCCCCACCTACCACACTGTGAACATCTCAGTGGCAGGAGTCAGGAAGCTGCTGAGAGGACTGGATCCTAGCAAAGCACCAGGTCCAGATGGACTCAGCCCCAGACTCTTAAGGGACCTTGCGGATGAAATAGCCCCTGCAATGACACGCCTTTATCAGTCAACACTGGCTGTGTCCCATTAGACTGGAGGATTGCAAACGTGACACTAGTCTTCAAAAAAGGATGAGAGATATATCGTGCTGAGAACTATCGCCCCATCTCCCTGACAAATGTCATAATTTATGTGAGACTCTGGAGCACATCATAATCAGCACCATCATGGGCTTTGCGGAAGACAACATTATGAGAGAAGAACAACATGGGTTCAGGAAGGGCCGATCATATGAGAGCCAGCTCCTCGGACTTGTGGACGAGTTATCGCACTCTATGGAGAGGGGTAGACACTCCGATGTCTTGGTGATGGATTTTTCCAAAGCCTTTGATACAGTCTGCCACTCCCTCCTGATCCACAGGCTCCGCCACTATGGGGTCACCAGGCACATCAACACCTGGATCCAGAACTTCCTGAAGGACATGCTGCAAGCTGTTGTTGTGGAGGGCACCAAGTCAGAGGCTGTTGGTGTAGAGTCAGGAATCCCCCAAGGATCAGTCCTGGGCCCAGCCCCTTTTCTTTTCAACATTAATGACATGCCTGAAAAAAATGTCCTCCACATCTCGGCTCTTCGCAGACGATACCCTCTGCCACAGAACCATCGCATCTCAGAAAGATCAAGAGGCACTCCAGCAAGATCTTGACAGCATGGCAGAGTTGGAGAAAAAATGGAAAATGGAGTTCCACCCAGGAAAGTGTCCGACTTTGCACATGTCCAGAAAAAAGAACACCCAGCCTGGATCCTCCCTGACCATCTTCATGGCCAGACTCTGCAGACAGTCAAAGAGGCAAAGTACCCAGGTGTCACTATCCAGCAGGACCTCTCGTGGGAGGCCAACAAAACAACAAGACCAACAAAACCCTTGGTTTCCTACGAAGAAATCTCTAATTAGGCTCCATCACCATGAAGGAAACAGCTTACAAGGCCTTAGTAAGACCCACGCTTGAGTATGCTGCACCTGTCCTGCCCGGGGACCCGCACACTGCCAAGAACATCGGCAAGCTGGAGAAGGTCCAACACCGTGCAGCTCGATGGGTCGTCAATCGCCACCGTCAAACATCAAGCGTGGACAACATGATGACCGAGCTGCACTGGCCTTCACTTCAAGACAGGCAACGATCGGCAAGGCTGGCTACCTTCTTCAAGTACCAGGCCAGTCCCTCACCCACCATCCAGACAGATGAGGCAGTCACACTCCGCAGCGTATCTGCTTCCTCAGGCTGCAACAAAGACCAACTATAGGAAGTTCTTCTTCCAGTGACAGCGGGAGAATGGAACAGCCTTCCACCTGAGGCAATGTCATCAGCCTCAGTGGAAATCTTCAAGACCCAGATCTAAATCCCCCCTCTCCTTGCCCTTCCCCCCTCCCCTCCCCCCCCCCCCCCCCCCTAGGTACCGTATTAGGTACTTTATAGTCACAGAGGCGTCTCTGTGAAATTCGGGTTGCTCCTACCTGGAGAGCGCGTCAGGCCAGAGGCGCGCCACCCAATTTATTTATTTTTTGCCGCGGCATGCGATTTTTGTGTGACTGATCAGGAAGGAAAGGGGGGGGGGGGGGGTAAATTTTGACCAAATGACAACTTTTTCGTTGCCACTGGGATTAACGTGTGCTAAGTGCGTGGGCACACGGGACCTCGGTTTATTGTCTCATCCGAAAGACTCCACGTTCAGACCGTAAGGCCTAGTGTAAAGTGAGAGGAAAAATCCCCTGTACCCAGGTTCGAACTCGGGTTTACTTGACACGAGGCGAACGCGTTACCTCTGTGCCATTCTTCCCTGTTTCCAGCTTTCCCTCTACACCCCCCACCCTACACCCCTTCCCCCCTTTGAGCTGATCATCTCAGTGGGCAGATATCCCCGGGGCCTTCCCACCATACCAATGTAATTATCTAATACACCAGAAACCCCTTTGTGTATACATCAGAATCGTCATCACGATGACGGAGGATGTCCTGTGAAAGAAGAAGAAGAAGAACTGAAGTTAACAATCATTTGTACTGAAAGTGACTTTGTACTGATACTCGCAATCAATCGTTGAATCTTCGACTGAGACACATCATAGTTTGTGACACACAAACGCACACTATATATGCAGAGTTACACACACTACTCGCAATCAATCGTTGAATCTTCGACTGAGACACATCATAGTTTGTGACACACAAACGCACACTATATATGCAGAGTTACACACACTACTCGCAATCAATCGTTGAATCTTCGACTGAGACACATCATAGTTTGTGACACACAAACTCACACTATATTTTTTTTATATATGCAGAGTTACACACACTACTCGCAGTCAATCGTTGAATCTTCGACTGAGACACATCATAGTTTGTGACACACAAACTCACACTATATATGCAGAGTTACACACTACTCGCAATCAATCGTTGAATCTTCGACTGTAGAGACACATCATAGTTACACACACACACACACACACACAAACAGTGGGGTTAAACAGTAAGCACAACATAATCGTAATATACACATGCATACGCAGTGACTGTGTCACCAGCCCCAGTGGAGGAATTCAAAGCCCAGATTTAAACTGCTCCTCTCCCCTTCCCATTCTTTTGCTCCCATCTCCCCACCCCTCCCCCTCCCCGGACTTTTCTACCTCCACCACCACCCCGTACACATACCCCTCCTGTTCCTGAGCTGATCATCTGGGTAGCAACCACTTCAACAGACTAAATTCCTTTCCGGAAACCCTCATTTTTTGTACATCAGAATCATCACCACGCAGAGAGAGAGAGAGAGAGAGAGAGAGAGAGAGAGAGAGAAACTTTATTTTGCAGGGAAAAGAATTTAGGCTGGGCCTAGTCTTCCATTCTGTCCTTGGTTCTAAGCATGCAATACATAACTACTACTATTTATAAATGAACATTGAGACACAGGAAAATCTCCAACAAAAAACAACTAACAGTAATATAGCAACGACATGGTAGTCAGAGCATCAACATCAGCAATAAAAACAAACAAAATAAAAAAACTAACCAACCAAATAAACAAATAACAAAATTAAAAAAACACCTCTTTCACTACAATTTACTTCTTCTACTACCATTACTACTACTAGTGTAAGACAGGGCAAAAAGCCCATGGGCGAGTAAGAAGCCCATGTCAATTTTCCCACAAAACAAAGCAAATCTCGGTCACATTTTACCCATGAGACGAGTGTTAATGTTTAGCATTCGTCTCATGGACAAACCCAACCGAAACCCGCCCCACTCCATGAGACAACCGGCACGGGCCTCCCACCCGCCCATGGGCCCTCTACCCCGTCTTCACCTACTATTACTATTACTACCACCATCGCCACCACACCACCACTACTACTACTACTATTACTATTACTACCTCCACCACCACCACCATGAGAGAGAGAGAGAGAGTGTGCATGTGTCTCAATATGATCGTTGTGTTGTTGGCTTCAGAGGCAGAAGCTGGAGTACGAAGACGATGAAGACCGATCAGACACAGAAGAAGAAAAGCCGACCGTGGTGGTCTTGAAACCTGGAGATCTGACTGAAGAAGAAGCCACTGAAGTCGACACATTGAAGAAAAAAGAGGAAGGTAGGAAAACGCTATGATTATTGAATGACTACTTCTGTGTCAATAATTCCTTTGATGGTTTTACGACAAATAAAAGAGTTTGAGTTTGAGTTTTGAATGTCCTTGTCTCACCAGCTGCACAGTCATGATCCTCCTACAGGCCTAAGCACACTGCAGTCATACATGAAGCAGCTATCGTGCGACTTGGCAAGAACACGTTCAAGTCCTGTGAAAGTTTGTTTAATGCCCTCCGGCCTGGAACAGGCACATAATATGGGACATTAATAACCATGAAGATAGTGGGACGATCCTGGAGGTACTGCAATACCAAGAAAGTCCTGAAGTTTTTATAGAACACAAGTCCTAGCTGTTAAGCTGCTTTGTAGACGTTACTCACCCAGTACTCTGGTTTGCTCAGTCGCATGCTCTGGCTGATCATTCACATCGGCTTCCTGTCTGTCTCTAGTGTTCTTCCTCTATGATAGAATACTGTTATAGGTTAGTACAACTTTTGGAAGTTTGTTTGTATGGCTTGCTATCTCATTACACTGTCGTTCCATGTGAATTTGCTCTTCATAGAGCTGTTCGTATTTTGTATGTGCAGAGGACCAGGCCGTCCAAGAGGGGAAGATTACCTTCAAGAAGCCTGTGAAGAAGAAGGAAGAAAATGCAGCTGAAGACGCAACATCTGATGCTAACTCCAAACCGACTCAACAAGACGAAGGGAAAAGTAAGGAGCAGCAGAAGAAAAAGAAACACAAGGAACACAAGAAAGCAAACAGTTTGTTGTCTTTTGGTGATGAAGAAGAGGAAGAAGACGGATGAGTGAAAAAACAATGTCAGTGTTGGGCTTTTACAGTTAGAGTTCTATGGCAGTGGTGAATGAATATCTGTGTGCATCATTTTATGTGGTAATTCTTTTTTTTGTACCCTGATCGACTCCTGACAGAGTGCAGTTTACTATAGAGGGGTGGGAAGATTGAAACGAATCAGGGAAGTTTTAATTTATTCACTCTACAAAGGCACCATAGCTACTCAAATATCTTACCTACATTGGGTGAGAATGGTCGACTTATGGCGATTATTTGATCGCCAGGGGGCAGTCAATCCACTAGGGGCTTATCACGCGATTTTCTTAGTTGGGTGTAGTGAGAGAGAGAGAGGGTGGGACTCCTCCCTCTCTCTCTCTCTTTCTTTTTCTTTATCCACAACTAAGAATATAGAGAGGATTAGCCCCACTCGAGCGTTATGCCCCCTGATGGTCAAAAGAGCCCGCTAAGTCGCTCATCAGTTCTCGGGCCTTAGCAGTGACTCAGTCAGTAGCTGTACAGCATCTCATTTGGTGGGTTGTCTTCTATTGCTTAATTAACATAAACAGTTCCCTGTGGTCTTCTGTCACATTCTTGAGTTTATGCTATCAAATATTGAAATAAAACCAGGATGCGGCTGTGATCAGTGTGTGACATTTGAATGACTGACAAGGGAACATGTCACTGAATCAAATGGCATTCAAAATGAGGCAGCAAAGCAAAAAAGAAAAGTACATCAAAGAACAAATTGTTTTGTGTGCATGATTATCATCCCCAACCTATGGGGATACTGGGGACGGGTGTTACTCTTTCGTACAACTAGTTCCTTACCTTCTGTGCTTGTCAATTCTAATCTGTCACTCTCTTTGATTCTGCCTTTTCCCTTTGCTTGCTGTCATCTACTATGTTTTTTCCTTACTGATCCATTCTCCTGCCTTCATTCTTCAAACTCTTACAAAGATTTTCTTCAGCCGAAGACGGACATGCTGGGCCTAACTATTTCTTTGATGCATTTTAATTTATAATGGCAGCATGACGCATCTGCGCTCATGTGACAGGAAACTGTGATCAACGAAGAAGAAGATGATAATCCCTAAACTGTTTCTATTTAACACCTCTTAAGTTCTTTAAATGATTGTCCATTTCTGCACTGTATATAAATTAAAAGATATTTCAAAATGCTTTGAGGGCCACTTGCTCTGCTAATAAATGTATTTTTAAATTAAAAACCTTTCCGTCCGTGTACTGCAGTACACATATGGGGGGGGGGGGGGGTCCTATTAGATAATGCCCTAGGGTTAGTATTCCAAAAAGGTTATTAGCTAAAAAGGTTAATAAAATACAGCTTTATGTTTGGTAAGAAAGGCAAAAACGGGAAAATGGAATTAACCGAGAAATACAGGGGGGGGGGGGGGGGGGGGGGGGGGGGGGGGGGGGGGGGGGGGAGATCTTGACCTTTACCGAATGTTTCTTCTGAAACGTAAGTTTAGTTTATTTGTTTGTTTTGGAACACAAAGAAACAACATTCAATTGAGGAAAAAAAACATTTATGCATGTACAGTACTTCAAGAATTCCCCATTTACACAAGGAAGAACTTGTGCATAATTTCATATCTTGCAAACGTAACGAATCCGCCACATATTTTAAATCTTTGGCAACAGATGTTTTTGATTCCTTTCTCACATGTTTTAGCTTGCTTAAAGATAACACACACAAAACTGAGCATACATGTATATAGTCACACGAGGCGTTGTTATGGCTCATTATCTCTTTACTGTGCATTGGGTCACATTTTTATGAAGTCTAGTGGATGCATGCTGCGATGCAGAGCCAGTGTATTTAGATACACAGGCCCTGGATGCATGCTTTATTGTTTCCCGGTTTTTTAGCTCCCCCTTTTTGTACTTCCAGTTCTTACAGAACGGGAGTACGTTGGAATGGGAACGAGGGCTGTGCGTTGCCCTGTCCGTGTGTGTGTGTGTGTGTGACTAAAATGTGTTTCAGTCCATAGCGCCAAAACCAATCTTAATGAAACTTGGTACAATGATTCCTTAGACCTTGCACATGATTCACACGATGTCAGATTCACAGAACAACGAGTCATATCCACGTAATCCCAGTCAGAAATTTATGAATATTAAAAAAACCCACTGATTATTTAAACGCTAATAAATTAATTTAAGCCAAAGTAGGTATAGTGAATAGATGTCATCTAACAACTTTTCTTGTAAAATAATTTATTTCTCAGTATTACCATACCGATACAGGATTTTTTTAACGCAAAAAAAACAATGACCCGATGATAAAAAATTAATTCCCTTGACAAGAGAGAGAATACCCTTGTAAACCGAAAGTAGCCGTTTCTAGTTGTCTGGAGTCTTCTCGGCCGCACCTGACTTTTAACCGATAATAAAGTATTCATGACTGTTGACCAGTGTAATTGTCTCTCATTTTTTGGCTCCCTCCCTCTTCTCCCTCTCAGTTTCTGTCTGTCTATCTAAGTAATTATACCGTTATTCATGTGTATGGTGAGGTCTGTGTGGGTGCATATTTGTGTGGGGGTGTTGCTGGCACTGGGAGTACGTTTACATGGCGTTGCCATCTTGTTCTTTTTCAACAACAGCTGAAGTTTTTGGAGTTATATGTCAATTGACATTTGATATTGACAAACTGCAAGAAAGTTTTTCTCTTAATTGTTTTAATTTGGACTGATGTGTTTTGAAGCCACAAAAACTTCGGTGTGTTGTTAGTTCTCTGAAGGCTGGATTACTGCAAATGTCTCTTGGCTGGCTCACCAAAGTTAAGTACCTTCTCGACAAACATCAGAAGGTCAAAAATAGTGCCGCCAGACGTGTTTGCAGAGTATCTAGACGCCAACATGTTACTCCTCTGTTACAGTCCCTTCACTGGCTTCCGGTTCAGGGCCGCATTGACTATAAGCTGACTTCTATTTGTTTCTCTTCTACATGGGTGCTACTCTTTCAGTTTTACACTGATTTCAGTATTGTTAATTTTACCAGAAACTGAACTTAATTTTTTTGGTACTTTATCACACACACACACAAAATGACCACAAGCGGTTTAGAACTTGGTTGTTCTATCTTGGAAGTTTACAAAGGCAATGTAATAATTTCACAAGGCTTATCAAACTACTGTCTCTGTCTATCATTTTAACTGTTTGTCTATCTCGTTATCTCTCTCTTAACTTGCCACCCCCCCCCCCCCCCGAATCGTCCGATGGGGCTCTGCCCCTGTACCCTGCCGGGGTCATGGGTCCCTGGACCCCTGCCTTTCATTTTTTTTCATTTTGGGGAGTTGCACCCATGCTTCTGTCAGTGGTACTGGACCACAATATCTTTCTGATATCCTTCACATCTACACCCCATCCAGTCAACTTCGTTCCTCTGCCGACCCTCGTCTTTTCCATATTCCTTCTCTCAAAACAAACTAATTCGGTCAACGTTCTTTCTCCTTTCAGGGACCAACTGTCTGGAATACCCTTCCCATCAATGTCAGACACTTACCTTCAGCTTCTTCTTTCAAGTCTGCTGTGCAGACCAACTTATTTCAACGGTCATAACCCCCCCCCCCCCCCCCCCCCCCTACTAACTACCTCCTAGACGACGTTCCTGAAGACTGGGCCTTCCCGGGCCGGGATGAGGACCGATGCGATAACACCCCCCCCCCCCCCCCCCCCCCCCCATGAACTGTTTCCGTGAAATGTGTGGGCTGTTACTTGAGTGGGTGTACGTGTGTGGATGTTGTATATGTTCCTGTATCTTTTATTTTATTTTAAGGTCATGTAAGCAAGTAAGCGTGTGTGTGTCACTGTGTGTGCATGAGTGCAATTCTTTCAGGTTTGTAAAAAAAATTACCAGAAACTGACCTTCGATTTTTTTAAAGTCACCCAACAACAACAAAATCGACCACAAGCTGTTTTCGGTGTTTTTAACTTGGTTGCTCTATCCTGGAAGTCTCTCTGGGGAATCTTGAAAACAGCATGGTTACGCCATGTTTGTTTTTCAAAGGCAATGTAATCTGATTTTACAAGGCTTATCGGGCTCAAACTGTCTCTGTCCATCATTGTAACTGTCTGTCTGTCTTATTATTTCTCACTGTTAAAAATTCG
The DNA here is from genome assembly GCA_017654935.2 of Phymorhynchus buccinoides. Classification (NCBI taxonomy): domain Eukaryota; kingdom Metazoa; phylum Mollusca; class Gastropoda; order Neogastropoda; family Raphitomidae; genus Phymorhynchus; species Phymorhynchus buccinoides. Next base: position 16,998 of record JAGGCT020001246.1, read on the forward strand.
GGACTTTACTGGTGTTGCACTGCCTCCGGGCATTGCTTCCACGATCGTTACCACCATATCTATATCTACTAATGTCCCATATGTGTCTGTTCCAGACCGGAGGACGTTAACAGATTTTCATCACTGAATTCATTTATATATCTGTATTGTTAAACATTCGGGACTTTACTGGTGTTGCACTGCCTCCGGGCATTGCCTCCAGGATCGTTCCCACCATCTTTATATCTACTAATGTCCCATATGTGTCTATTCCAGACCGGAGGACGTTAAAAAGATTTTCACTGAATTCACTGCTCCACATCTGCATGAATACAAATGTCCCATATCATATGTGCCCTCCCGAACTCCCAACTCCCATCTATCGCTACTAATAAAGTCCCTTCTCCATATTAATCTCCTTCGTTCATATTGCCCCTTCCCCATTTCTCCCCTCCCCCCCCCCCCCCCCCCCCCTATCCCCCTATCATCATTCTACTAAATGTCCCATATGTGCCTCTAAGCAGGTCGGAGGACGTAAAACAAATTTCTGATTCTGAATTTCCTGGTTACGGGTATCCCAGGGTACTCTCGGAGGCCAGGGAAGCCCAGCGGCGTCTTAACACCTGTCTCCTGGCCCTCTGTGGTGGGTGTATTTCTAAGTAAGGGTGTTCTATCTGAGCAGGGCCCCACTAGATTGGATCGCGTGGATCTATATTATACACGGGGAGTGGTACTGAAAAGGAGACTTTTAAGATGGGCAAGCAAGAACGCCGCTACTGCCTAAGAGGAGGTCTGGCCAGCTGGGACCCACCACGACGACAACCAGAGGACCCTTCATCCAACAACACCAGACGCAGACCTTCGCCTGCACGAAACCTATAGCACCAGAGCAGTCACCTGCCACAACCAGATTTCCTACACTCATCGCATCGGTCCTCATCCCGGCCCGGGAAGACCCAGTCTTCGGGAACGTCGTCACTGCAACATACAGAATGCAGCTTGCACTAGAGAAAGTTGCAGGGTGGGTAGAAACCTGGTGTGTGACCATCAACAGGGAAAAGCGCCACAGCCACTCTCTTCTCGCTTTCTACCAAAGCCCATCCAGGCAGACTGACCTTGGGAGACACACCACTGAAAATTGAAGACCAGCAAACCTACCTGGGAGTCACTTTTGACAAGAGAATTACCTGGAAGCATCACATCACAAATGCAGAAGGAAAGGCCAGGAGAACGTTGAACATCATGAGAAAACTGGCAGGATCACAATGGGGCGCAAATGATAGGATCCTCAAGACAAGCAGCCAAGATCAGGCCCTGGATAAAGTTCAGAACCAAGCTCTAAGGATCATCACAGGTGCTATGAAATCAACGCCCATTCAGAATATGGAAGAGGTGACTGGCATACCCCCACTGAGCAAAAGACGTGAATGCAAAGCAATGGTACAGGCCACCAAGTATCAATGCACTCAGAACCACCCAATGAGTGCCAGACTGAAACGGCTCTCTTCAGGCAGGTTAAAAAGATCCAGCTTTGCAAAACAAGCCAGGGCTTTGCAGAGGAAACACCAGACAGAGATGCCAGAGCTGGTCCAACCACCAACGTTCTCCCTTGACAATCCCCTCTGGGAAGACTCACTGGGAAACGTCACCATCGAAACCACCGTCCCTTACCTCGCAACAAAGGATGAGCAGAGTAATGTGGTAAAGAAGGCTCTGTCACTGTCCATGCTGGAAGAGAAGTACCCCCAAGAAGCATGGGTACGGGTCTTCACAGATGGGTCTGCCACAGATGCCATCAAGAAAGGAGGAGCCGGTGTGTACATTCAGTACCCCAGTGGAGTGTGGCAAGCAGAAGCTATACCAACAGGCCTCCACTGCACCAACTACAGAGCAGAGGTAGAAGCACTGACTCTGGCAGCAAACACCATCAGCAAGAGTCGACCATGACACTCAGATCGTCTTCCTGACCGACGCTCTGTCAGTGCTGCAGGTAGTGGCCAACAATAAGCTGCCTCAGCTGAAACAAGCTCTAAACAACATCAAGTGCTTGAGGACAGTACTGCATTGGATCCCCTCCCATTGTGGTATTGAAGGCAATGAGCAGGCTGACAGAATGTCAAAGCTGGGTGCAAAAGACGAGCAACAGATTTTTAATTGATGGCTTGGAGTCAAAACGGACTATCTTTAGATAGTCCATTGACATATTATTGAACTTATTACGAAAACTAATAACTTGCATCAAAAAAAGACTGCAGAAATATAAAAAGGGGGTTATATACTTTTTATATTTCTGCAGTCATTGTTTGATACAAGCTATTAGTTTTTGCAATAAGTCCAATAATACGTCAATGGACTATCTAGAGATAGTCCGTTTTGACTCCAAGCCATTTAATAAATAACATTTCTGAACAACCCCGTCTGCCTCACAGAGACTATCACCAAGTCTCTGCACAGGACGCCCCAGAAACAGGACAGCTACCACCTGCTACTCAGATCACAGCAGGTGGTCATCTTCCGCCTGAGGACAGGGCACAACAGACTGAACCAGCATCTGTTCAGGAAGATGCATGCTGTTCCGTCCACCATGTGTCCCTGCGGAGAAGCAGAGCAGGACACGGCCCACATTCTGCAGGACTGTGGGGGCCTCCGGCCGCCGCTGAGGGAGGAGATATGGCCAACGCCGGAGCCCCTCCAAGACAAGCTGCACGGGTCTGTGGACACCCTGCAGAGGACCGCCAATTTCGTCTCAAGATCTGGACTCCAAGTGTGATCGGCGATCGACAAACAGGAACGTCGTCTACGACTGATTGGACGCTAAACTAAAACTTTGTTCATTGAATTTACTGACGGCCGGGGAGTTAATTGTACCAAAGTCTATGATTGTACTAAAAGACACTGCTGCACTGCCCCCCCCCCCCCCCCCCCCCCCCCCCCCCCCCCCCGGGGGAACTGGGAATAAGTATAAAAAGTATTATGGGCTCACAATTTTATTAGGGAGGGTGGGGATTGAGGTTGCACCGGTTCTAGATCTATCTCGGTAGGCCCTATCTATCTGTAAGACCCATGATGGCCATAACTTTCTCAGCGATAAATGCCCAATGTAAAAAAATTCAATTTGAACCAAGCCAAAAAACAAATAATATTATACCATCGTATCATAGTCAAAATTTCGAGCGAAATGCATACCGCCTAACTTCCTGTCTTTTGTAACTATACACATAGCGGCTGTGTGAAACGCCATTCACATCGGTCTTGGGAGACGGACAGGCTCTGTTGCAGATTACTGTTGTATGCCGGTGTATATGTGTTCAGTGTACTCCCGTTCTCATAGAACTAAGAGCACTGCACGGCAAAAATAAATCATGATCCCTGGCCAGGGCGCTTAGTTCTACCACACTGACGTTAGCCCCCCCACCCCCACCCCCTCAGTAATGCCACTGAATTACCCATTTACCAAATTACGAGTGTAACTGTGCAGATGGAAAGATATATATTTGGCCACAAGCACACGCCCATTCAGCTTTGACTAATACACCATCATACGAAATTTGAATCGAGTCTGTGCAGTAGTCAAAATCAAAAATACTTTATTATCATGATCTTGATTCGTTACACCGGTAGAAATCCAATTCTGGACATAACGGTTGGAAGGACTTGGGGAGAGCAACGTTTGTTTATAAAAACAAAAACTATTTCCACAAATATGGCCCAGCCGGCAGCCAGGTCCCGCTGCTCGTGCCCTTAGCACGATGCTGCTCCATGCAGGAGGGAGGGTTAGGAGAGAAAGGGGAAGTGGTGTGAGGGCTGTGCCAGGCATCTGACACAGCCGGGCTAGGCTGAACTGCCCAGCAGACGGTTTAGAGAAACTTGATGTGGTCTCAAACAAACAGTACAGACAACACAATATGACATTAATATTATGTTTAACCCTTTCACCGCCAGCCATCTTTGAGCCAAAAATTTCTATTAAAGCTACTTGGCTACAGGGAAAAAATGTGTCTGCAATATTGGATTTCTCTGTGACACATTTAGAATGGGGTCAATCCTTACTGCCCAAATTTAGGAACACAATATCATTGAATAACAGACCCTGATTTCAAGAGTTTTTATATGACATGATTGCTAAATCATTGTGGTGCAAAAATAAGACATTGGCGGTGAAAGGGTTATAGGAAAAACAAAACTAAGGAAAAGAAATACTAACAAAGTTATGCTTCTCAAAAGTCTGTGTATACAATGAACATTTCAGTTTGTAGAGACGGCTATCAGCTTTGACTCCCTTCAATCAAAGTCATTATTTCACACATGCAGCCATCTCTACCCCTCGTCCTTTCCTCCCTTGTGTTCTTTCTCCCCGGCCCTCCAAACATCACTTTCTCCTCCTCCTCCTTTCCTTGCTTACACTAATTATATATGGCCGTCTGTGCCCCACCCCACGCTATGCTCTTCCCTTTCTCACCCACTCTGTCCCAGCTGCACATATTGTTCACAAAATATTATTGGGACTGATAATTGTTTTTAGTCCGTCACCAAGACGGACTATTGCGATCGTCTGGTTTGTCTGTTATTTTTTTTTTTTTTTTTTTTTTTTTTTCTGTCTGTCCCAAGGATATCTCCCGAACCGCTGGACCGAATCGCGTCAAATTTTGTGTGAAGGTGTGCCTTCTTAATAGGAAGAGATCGGCGCAAACCATTTTGCCGTCGTGACCTTGACCTTGACGTACGACCTTGAAAACCGAAAATCTATTTTTAGCCATATCTCGGGCACCGATCAACATAGGATATTGAAACTTGGTATGAAGGTGGTTTGGCTTATGCCCGTTCTGATGAGGGCATACCGATCAAGGTCAAGGTCAAAAAGATCGCTGGAGCCTGAAAATCGGAGGGTCATTTTTTTCTCCTTCTGTCTGTCCCAAGGATATCTTTCGAACGGGTTGACAGAATCACGTCAAATTTTGTGTGCTGGTGTGTCACCATGAGAGGAAGGCATCCGCGCAAACCATTTTGCCGTCGTGACCTTGACCTTGGCGTACGACCTTGAAAACCGAAAATCTTTCAGGGGCCATAACTCCCACACCGTTAGTGTTAGAGTCTTCAAATTTGGCATGAAGGTACTTTGGCTTATGCCCGTTCTGATGGTGGCATACCGATCAAGGTCACGGACCGGGCGATCAGTAGGCCTTGAAAGTGGTAGGGGTCTACACATTGTGTTTTAAGCCATATTGTCCACATTGGTACTTGACAGAAGCGCTTCAGATTGTGTGTGGTACTGTATACCCTAGAGAAGAAAACACCCGAGCATAAATTATCACCATGCTGACCTTGACCTTGAAGTGTGACCTTGAAAACCGAAATTTCCTTCTTTGCGCTATATGTTTCTTCTTCAAGCTGTATCTCGTGAACTAGAAGACAGAATCCCTTCCAATTTTGTGTCAGGATGTGACACTCTACGGGGTGTCGCAAGTGCGTGGCATTGCTGGTGACGGACATGTCTGCCGCTCGGCGACGCCCTTGTTATTATTGTAAAAGGCTTAGAACCCCTTCATTGGAGATCGAGATGAAGTACTATATAAATTGACTCATTGTTGTTGATTCATCAGAGAATGATCATATGACAGCCTCAGAAGATGATATATAAAATCAAACACGCCATGACAGAAGGAACCATTTGAGGGAACATAGAGCCGAGGGGACATCAACCTGAGGGAATATTGACCTGAAGGAACATAGTCGGGGGGGGGGGGGGGGGGGGGGGGGGGGGGGGGGGTAGAGACCGAACGCTCGAATAGCTGTTTCAACAATTCGGCAAAGACGTTCCTTCGTTTGCCGATAGTTTGGCTAATGTTTTTCTCACCTAAAGGTGATACGCGACGAACTATCACGTAACTTGGACGGGGTTAATACAGTTCTGGCTGTTGATCGGCCCATTAAGGTTTGGTTAAAATAATATAAAAGAATTACCAATCAGACAAGAGTCTGTAATATTTTTCCCGCAAACGTTTTGTAAAGTCGTTTCTTAGACCCCCTTTGGCGTAACCGTAATTTCTGCGAATAGCGACCTCTAGTGAAACTCACCCCTGGGGGTCAGAGTTTCACTAGAGGTCGCTATTTGCGCGGATTGCGTTTGCGCCAAAAGGGGTCTAAGAAATGTTTTCAGGAAAATAATACAAGCTATTGTCTGATTGGTAAAAACACACACAATAGGCCTATTATTTTAACCAAACCTTAACAGGCCAATCAACAACAAGAAATGTACTAGTAACCCCCGTGCAAGTCACGTGATAGTTCGCAGCGTGGACGGTTTTTAGGCAGCAAAACGTTAGCCAAACTATCGGTGTTTCCTAGGATTGTTTTTGCTTAATTGCACGAACAGCCTACGAGCGTTCGCTCTTATGAAACGGACTCAGAGGAATATAAGACCCACCAAGGACTTCTATTCCGTTCTAAGATCTCAGTGTATGCCTCATATGGCCCTTTGGTCCAGAGGGCGTTAAACTTCTATTTTCTGTCTCTCTCTATTCCGTTTGAAGGCATTGGCCCCACGTAATGCTGTTCAGTGAGGGAACGTAGACTTAAGGAAACAAACACCTGAGAAGGCATAGACGTCACGTGCTCCCAACCCCCATACACACACAACAACATACCGTATTTGTATGGCGCTAAATCTTGATAGAAATCAAATCGGTGCGCACACACGCGTTAAACATTCATAACGCATTCAAACAAAGACGCTATGCAGACGAACAAGAAGATATGACACACACACGTTTGAGATATAGACCTAAAGGCAAGAAAGAGGAGGGAAAGAGAGAACGAGCTTCAATGACGGGGAAACAGGTGGATTTTGAGGTTTGATTTCAAAGCAGAGAGCGTCGGTCGCTGACGAAGGGAAGGATGAAGTTTGTTCCAGGAGTTGGTCCTGAAATCAGTGGCAAAAGAGCGCTGACCAACAGCTGAAAGCTTATACCTACTAGGGGAGAGAGTGAGGGTCGGAAACTGAACATAATGTGCCAGCTGGCGTATAAATGGAAATATTTGTCGCAGAAGTAAGATGGAGCAACTTGGTGGATAGATTTATAGCAAAGGGTGTTTAGTTTATACTCAATTATGTCTGCGACAGGTAGCCAGTGCAAAGAACGGAGAAGATGGCTCACACACACACACACACACACACGCACACACACACACACAAACAGACACGCAAACACACAAATTGTTTCAGGTCCACAACATGGGTTGCGGAAATTGCAATGAAATCGCGGAAGTTTCGAAATGGGGTAACATTTTAAGTTAAAATCTACTGTACATATAGCCGCCTGATTCTTATTTTCATTTTATGCGCTGTGTGCGCATGTCTTCTTGCATTTCCCTTTCCTTTTTCCATAGGCCCTGCATTTTGGTGTAAGAGAGGTTAAGGGAATCAATAAACAAAGAACTTGCTATATTTGTCCCCACTCCATACGCAACACGTCATATACCACTAAATTACTCAGTTGATTATAAATACTTCTAAACATAAGCTAACCCAAATTGTTTACATCTAAGAATGAAAAAGAGGAACAGAAAAGGAAAATGATAGTTCTGGCGAGGGTGGACCTGAAACGGAAGTAACAATCGGGCTCCGCAAAGTCTATCTTTACAGTAGAGGCCCTGACAAGGTTCTACGCCAGGCTACCGTTTTATGTTGCTACCGTGCCTCACCTTGCTTTTCGAGGGCGCGGTAGGTTATCCTAAGGCCTATGGCCCGATGTCTCTCTTCTAATATTTCTTTAACTTCATATTTATAAGCCTGATAATAGCTGATGGCAGCAAACGACAACAAAAAATATCCATCATAACACACGCTCGCGCGCGCACACACACATTGACATACTCGGAGAAAGAAAGAAAGAGATGCATACATACAAAGAGAGAGAGGATGGGAGAGGAAAGGGGAATGGGGGTATGAATAAGGTCAAGCGGTAGGCCTACGCTTGTGTGGATTGCCTATAGGCCTATTGAAAATTGTTTGGTTATGTAGGGCATGTTTTTTTGCAGGCCCGAAAAGGGTAGCCTACCCAATAAAGCTATAGGGCCTACTGTGGACTCAATCGCTGCTGGTAAAGAAAATGTCGTCCAGGATCGACCCACTATCTTTACTTAATAGAAAAGTCCCATAATGATGTACCGGTACCAGGTCGGAGGACATTAAACTCATTTTTTCCTTCCTCAGTAAAGAACGATGTCACTCTAGCACTATAATACACACTGAGAGAGAGAGAGAGAGAGAGAGAGAGAGAGAGAGAGAGAAGAACATGCGCATTCTGTCAATCTTCATTGTCGCAAAACCACGTAAAGTAAGCTTAAATGTGTATGTATCTGAAATGTTTGTTGGTGACTGCAAAAAATAGTAATAATGAAAATGAAAAAAAAAGGTTGTGCTGACGTCCCCATTCTTTTTCTTATTCGATCACTCAGTTTCCTGTCAATTATGAGTGCAGATGCGTCATGCTGCCGTTATGTAGTAGGAAATAGTAGGCCCAGCAAGCTCGACTTTGGCTGGAGGAAATCCCTTTGAAAGTGTTGCTTGAAAAAATGTAGGAGAATGGACCGGTAAAGGCAGAAAGATAGATGACAGCAAAGAACGAGAAACGATGTCGTTTCTCCTTCTTTGATGACAGCAAGCAAAGGGGAAAGGCATAGTGAAAGAGAGTGACAGATTAGAGGAATTTACAAGCACAGGACTTCCAGAAGGTGGGGGAACTATTTATACAAAAGACCCCCCCGGTATCACCACGGGGTTGGGGTGGGGAGCTGACGTCATTCTAAAATAAGGTTTTGTGGACAAGAAGAATAGGCTCGAGCCTACAGTGTGGATCGACCATCCGCCATTATGACCTAGATTTCGAGCCTCAGAACCTGAGAACAGGGTTTAGGCTACAGGCCTAGTTATAGGCCTAGGCCTAGTCACTTGGGATAACGTCACAAACAACAGGTTTTCAATAATCATTGAATATTAGCTGGCATTCTCTTCAAGATAATGTCCAAATATGAACTTAGGCAAATTGATCGTTGAAATGGACAAAATATTTAGCTAAATTTTATCAGCTAAACTAGCTTGATGTTATTGATCACGTGGCTCTTTCGTGACTGAAGCTTTATGAAACGGCCTTGACATTATGCTTCCGTTTTACGAAAACGAGAGAGAGAGAGGGGGGGGGGGGGGGAGAGAAAGAGAGAGAGAGAGAGAGGGGGGTGGGAGAAAGAGAGAGAGACACACAGAGAGAGATAAATTTGCCTCGTTTCTCTTCAACCCATCTCCTATGCTCCACTCTACTCCCTTTCTCTCATGTCTCTCTTTTCAGTCCACAGATCTCTCTCTCTCTCTCTCTCTCTCTCTCTCTCTCTCTCTCTCTCTGTTGGCTCTCTAGGAGTGGTGTGTCACACAGTCACACACACACACACACACACGTATACAACACTCAGAGACAGAGAGGCTCGTTTCTCTTCGTTCTGCGTCTCCCCCTTTTCATGGCCTCTCTTTGCAGGTCATATCTTTTCCCTGCTTTGTCTGTCTGTCTTTGCCTGTTTGACTGCCACTGTGTCTGTCTGCTCCCCCCCCCCCCCCTCTCTCTCTCTCTCTCTCTCTCTCTCTCTCTCTCTCTCTCTCTCTCTCTCTCTCTCTCTCTCTCTCCCAGCCTACTATGAGGTTTGTCTACAAATAGTTTATCCGTCAGTCTGCTTTCTGTTTCTTTCTGTATAATAACGGACGTTACTCGAACGGGTAGTTTTGATAAAAATTCTGCTTAGGGACTGGGTGTACGATAACAGATTGAAACACACAAAATTAGAGGTAAGGCTTTTTACCCTGAATTACCATTATGACGGCTGCCTTTGCCTTCTAGCCTGCTTGACTGTCACTGTGCCTGTCTGCCCCCCCCCCCCCCCCTTCTCTCTCTCTCTCTCTCTCTCTCTCTCTCTCTCTCTCTCTCTCTCTCCCCCCCCTCTCCCCCCCCCCCCCCCCCCCCCCCCCCCAGCCTACTAGGCCTATGAGGTTTGTCTACAAATAGTTTATCCGTCAGTCTGTTTTTCTGTTTCCATCTGTAGGCCTATATACGGACGTTACTCAAACGGGTAGTTTTCATAAAATTCTGCTTAGGGACTCGGTGTACAATAACAGATTCAAAACACAAATTTAGAGGTAAGGCTTTTTACCCCGAATTACCATATTATGATGGAAGAATATTAATTAAGACATTTAGAAAAAAAAAGTTAATGAGCACATTTTGTTGAAATTTTGTTTTCAGTTTGGTAGGCTTTTAACGGTTCAGATGGCCGCAGTGTCATGACTATAGAAACGACAATTTTTTGAAAAATGTTAAATGGAGACAAAATTGACTAGTACGTTCCTGATTGAAGAAAATAATTTCTGTTCCTTCCTCGATCTTCGCGTTTCATGAAACTAACCCTTACCTAGTCCTAACTCTATCCCTTTCCTCATCGAGTCATGATCAAGGCAAAACGGTTCTTCTTCATACGGGCATGAATTACCATTTACAGTAGCATCATGTTGGGATTGAGGTGAAAAGAAATAAAGAAAGTAATATAAAGAAAGGACAGAAAGAAATAAAGAAAGAAACATACGAACAATTAAACAAAATGGCTACTGACATTCGTTTCTGATTTCAAGTTATATAAACTCTCTCTCTCTCTCTCTCTCTCTCTCTCTCTCTCTCTCTCTCTCTCTCTCTCTCTCTCTCTCTCTCTCTCTCTCTCTCTCTCTCTCTCTCTCTCTCTCTCTTTGTCTCTGCTGCATCACTTTTTTGCCTGTTTCTTTCCCACCTCACCCCCACCTTCCCGTCCTCTTCTGTCTGTTCCTTCATTGTTTTCCAGTTGATGTTCCTTCTTTCAATCTGGCCACTTCTCTACTAGCTACTTCAAAATGGTGTATTTGACGCTTTCAGTCATATTTGTCATAGTAAGAAAAGCAACAACGAATCCAGCATACACGATTTTAAGAAATGGAAGAATGTACGCACTTTTTATGTTGTAAAAATGGGATGAAGTTTCTTTTCTTTTTTTAAATCACTTCTTTTACTTTTTTTTATATTATCAAATCTAGCTAGGTTACTTTATTCTCCGTTTGTCTGAGTGAAAATATTGCGAAATACAATGCACGTCTGCCTATTAGTGTAGGCCAAAGGGAATTAGAAACAAAAGTGGTGTAGGCCTTTCATTCAAGTGACGCGGTTTGGAAGAACCCACATCCAAAAAGCATGCATGTGTTGTTGTTGTTTTTAAAAATGGGATAAAAGTGGTCTGGCCCCGGCATGAGGGCTGACCTGGATGCTACGCCCCTGAATTCATCATTGTTTTCAAACTTCATTGGTCATATGACCCCTGATCACAGGGTCAATTACCAAAACAAGGGGTAATTGCAAGTAATAGTCAGAGCTTCAGATTGTTTCCAGACTTCATTGGTCATGATATGACCCCTAGCTTCACAAAATGAGGGGTCACTGAGTTCGGGGCATTGATCCCAGCCATCCCGAATAGCAACAGCCTCTTCCTCCGAGTGCAATCGGGGTGTCAGATGGTCAAAACCGACAGACTGGCGGGCATAGGCCTGCATACAAACTTTTAGATGCACCCGCCCCCCCTCCTCCATTTCTCGGTTGTTTGCAGTTTTTCAGTCTTGCCTTTCTTACTGCAGATTGAGTAGGGCCTACTTCATCCTCTATCGTTTGCTATATTTAACACTATTTTTCATTCATTTACATATATTAAACACATACATTCAATAATAGTAGAAGATAAAGGCAAGACGGAAAAACGCAATGAACCAGGACTGTGACAAATGCTCCGCGGCTGTTGTGTGTACTGCACTACATGGGGTGGGGGTTCTATTAGATAATGGCCTTTATCATGACTGCGATAAATTATTCAACAAAGATAATTAGCTGAAAAGGTTAATAAAATACAGCTTAATGTTTGGTAAGAAAGGCAAGTGTGAAAATGCGGGGAGAGCCGAGAAATCTAGGGGGGGGGGGGGGGGGGGGGGGGCGGGGGGGGGGGCACATCTTGACCTTTACCAAAATATTATATCTTTAATTTTCTTTTTGTACAGTGGCTGTACATTGCACTTCCTTTCTGTGTTCATGATCCGAGTTATTTCCATCAAATCACTTTATTTAGGCCCTGGACAGATTGAATTCAGAGCGCATGCAAGAATCATGCATCCCCGATGATCTCCCTCCCACCGTGCACTACCTCAGACTAATGTCCTGTCTTCGATCCGTGTTAAGTTATCAGAAACTGACCCATCTATCCACCCATGGCTGAACCTAGTCAGTTTTTGGTGGGGGCTAAATCATCGAAGGTGCAAAGCACCAAGACCCCTAGGGGGGTCCGGGGGCATGCTCCCCCGGGAAATGTTTAAATCCGAGAAGAAAATCACTAAAACGAACAATGAAAAGAAAGGGCACATCGAGAGGCCGCGAGGCCTGGCTGCCCTAAAGATCTGACCTGACCTGACCAAAATAGTGCAATCTGGGCATGAAATAAAAGACTAGTTGTTGTTGTTGTTCTTTAATTTAACGTCTTTTCACTTAGAAGTGATATTAGACATGTAAAGGACTAGTACTGTGCCATTACTGTTCATACCCCTATTGAAACAACTGGTGGTGCTGATGAGTGCTAGGAAATGTAGCTGCTGCTCGGCGACATGAATTGGTTTTTGTGTTTTTAGGAAAAAGGGGCTGCAGCCCACTAAGCCCCCCTGTCTAAGGTCCGGCCCTGCCACCCACCCCACCCGTCTCTCTCTCTCTCTGTTTCTCTCTCTGTCTGTCTGTCTGTCTGTCTGTCTCTCTCTCTCTCTCTCTCTCTCTCTCTCTCTCTCTCTCTCTCTCTCTCTCTCTCTCTCTCTCTCTCTCCCTCTCTCTCTCTCTGTATGCAATGCTAAAAACCATCAGAAATTTGAAAAGCTGACGTCACTGGTCTTGATGCTTGTTTTTATTGATATCTAGATCTCACTGTAGCCTAACAGATGTCTGTGGTTTTTGTGTGAATAAGTATGCCCTTCATTCCCATTCGATCTGTCCCCGGCCAACACCCCTCCTTCTCAGTGGGCTTACAATAGGCATAGTCATTTAGATTTATCTGAAATAGATCTATGTTATGTTCAGCCAAAAGGTGAAATCCCGTCTGAAGTCGTTTCATTGGTATAATGCAAAATAATGGAAATAATCACCTGGCTAGCTTACATTATTGGGGTTGCACAGTCTGTACTATATTTGACCATATACAGGTGTTGACGTCACAGCTCAGGGCATGGTCTGGCGACAGGCCTAACTCTTGAAGACAAGTGAAATTCAATCAATGGGTCATAAGGAAATGTGACAAGGCAAAGTTGGACCCCATGGACGAAATTTGTCCACGTGGTGGTGACGCACGTGCACTAGTATATGGTGTCAAATGACGTCACACCCACCCAAGCCCTTTCACTTTGTATTATACCATGTATAAAACATTTATTTTTGACAATTAGTGAATGGAGTTTGTTGTGAACATATATGTAAACATATGGCATTTTTACCCCCATCAAAACTGATTTATTTGGTTTTTTAAGACCTCAAAATTGGCGTGACCTACTTTTTTTGACGCCATGTCTGTTTTTGACCATATCGAGGCTGGGCCCTACAATTGTCAGTTTGCGCATGCGGATGTGAGCCAGACTCACGATTGGTTGAATTTTCCTTATTATGCGGCGCGTTCATGACGTAGGCGTTGTGTGGATTTTTATCACGTGACTATCCAAGCGCCATCTTTACGAGGGAGACTGTTCTGCCATAATCACCGGCAAACCCTGGAAATGGCCCCACAATGAACATTCATTGAATTTCAATTTTATTGGAAATTCCTGACGGTAAGACAAATTTTTGTACAATTGTATATATTACATTAAGTTTTATTCCAGTCGTGAAGAAAAATGGTTCAAAGATGTTGGGTTTGTGTGTACCTTTTTTCCTGGCTGGTGGAATGGAATGGAGTGCTTTTTTTGTGGGAGAATGGCGGTGTCCTCGCCTGCACACCAGCCATGCCACAGAGTGATCCCGCCTTTTGTCTCGCGGCGTGTTGAATGTGTTCGGAAGACCTCGAAGAATCCCTAATATTTACACATTTCCTTTGAATATCGTCTTCCTGAGTACTTTTGTTTCATTATATTAATTTAGAAAGATCGACACGATTTCTATTTCAATTCATATCGCGGCCCAAATGCGCAGTTCTGTCGTTACAGGTCGACTGATCGTGAAGTGAAAATCTAGGCTGAAATGGGTTTTTTTAGCCTAGGCCTAGTCTTGTGTGAGAAAGCTGTGGATGATAGGCTATTGACAATAATGCTTTGTCGGTTCATTTTCTTCTTGGTCACGAGTTGGTGTTTTCCTTTTTTTCAGGGGTGGGGGGAGACAAAGTTGTATATCAATCATCTAACCTGCCTTTTGGATTAGCTTTCAATCCTTTTGGTTTCAATCCTTTTGTGTCAAATGAATTTGAAAATACCCCCTTGGCCAGGGCTACTAAGTTACCCTTCCCATGCCCAACTCGCACGCTGTGCCTCGCAGAGGTCCCAGGGACCCCCATTGAAGTACTAAAATTCTAAAGGACCCTCTAAAAGAATGCAGGGAGTCCCAGGGATGCACTAGAGTCTTTTTAGCATTCACAATGCCACTGGGACCCTCTATCCCGCCTCTAGGACCCTCTATGCTGTCAGTGGAGTCCCTGGGACCCCTTGTTTTGCGGGACGATTGGGAGCCCTGCCAGGGCTCCCAATGGTCCTGCGAGGTCCCAGGGACCCTTTCGCTGAGGTTCTAGAGTCCCAGAGGAGGTCTAGAGGGTCCCTATCACGAGCGGTCACAAGCATAGTAATTAATACATTTGAAGCTTTTAACTGATTGCTCTGAATTCACACACACGCACATACACACACAATCACATTATTTTAAATGTTCTTATTCAATTCCTTTAAATGGAAGCAACGAAACCATTCTTGGATAAACATTGAATTCTTTAAAGCAAAGTCTTGTAATTTAAAATGAGACTAGACTTAAGTACCCTCGAAGTGCATAACACTTTTTAACATTTCCTTTCCTTCATATTTTTACTTGCAGTTGCACACACAGACACTTCTTACTTGCAGTGTGTGCGTGCGTGCGCACTCGCGTGTGTGTACGCACACACACACACACACACACACACACACACCACAAAACACAGCACAAACCTCTTATTCAATCTTCCTCTTATTCAAGTTATTCAAGATTGAGAGAGAGAGAGAGAGAGAGACACACACACACACACACACACACACACACACACACACAAGCACACAAGCACACATGTATGCGCACACACACACACACACACACACACACACATTACAAAACACAGCACAAACCTCTTATTCAATCTTCCTCTTATTCAAGTTATTCAAGATTGAGAGAGAGAGAAAAAGACACACACAACACACACACACACACACACACATGCATGTATGCACACATGCACACACACACACACACACACACACACACACACCACAAAACACACCACAAACCTCTTATTCAATCTTCCTCTTATTCAAGATTGAGAGAGAGAGAGAGAGAAAGACACACACAACACACACACACGCACACACACAAACACACATGCATGCTCTCACACTCACACACACACACACTCACACACACACACACACACACACACACACACACACACACACACACACACACACACACACACCAAAACACAGCACAAACCTCTTATTCAATCTTCCTCTTATTCAAGTTATTCAAGATTGAGAGAGAGAGAGAGAGAATCTTGCAAATCGCTACTTTTCACACGTTTCACCAGCCGTCTCCATTCTCCCGCCATATTTAGTGTTAACAAGTCCAAGAAGATCACTCTGCCTGATTTGCCTGGTTTGATTTACGCAGTAGGTCTATTGGCAACCATGAAAACAGACAAATGGGGCAAACACACAGTAATGAATAGTACAGCTGTCTTTCATAGGTCATAAAAATTAAAACAGAATAAACATGAAATTGAAAGTCCCATCTTGGCCTCTGTCATTATAGATTACAAAAATCAGTCTTTTTCATTGAACAAATTCAACACCAACAAAAATCTCACGCACACACCTAATCACGCACGCACACGCACACGCACGCACACACACACACACACACACACACACACACACACACACACACACACACACACACACACACACATGGTAGTTACTACATGCAATGAGTAGCATTGTTGTTTTTCACAAGTCAGAAGAACTAAAACTGAAAAGAAACACCATGAAAGTACCCTCTTGGCCTCTGCCTGCAGATTACACAAATCAGTGCTTTTCACTGAACAAATAAAAAATTTTTCTCTCTGAACAAATTCAACACCAAAAATCATTGCACACACATACATACACACACTCATCACATCACATCACACACACACATCCATACATGTATGCAAGTACACAAGCACATATTCACCTTTATGTATACCTTCTCTTTTCCCCCCTTTTTTTGTGTGTGTCTAATATCACGTGAGTGGATAGACGTTAAATGAAAGACACACACACGGCAACGATGTGGTCTTGGCTTTCTTCGTGCCTGCGTAGGGAAGTTTTCCGTAGATTGGTTGACCCAGTGACGAAAGCATTCTTTTCACAGGCATTACTGGAAGACGTCATGGCATTGTCAATACAAATGGTACACTTCATCTTGCCGTCTTTATGCTTGAGCCAGGGGAACTCTTTCTCCCAGGACGGGTGGTAGGATCGTTGTTTTTTACTTGGAGGCTTTGGTTCATCTTCTTTGCACGCATTTGATTCGGATGATTGATTATCACTGTCTCTTTTTCGTTTCTTGGAAGAAGACGAAGCAGGACTACAGCCCAGCCACTGTAGCAGCGACATTTGCTAGGCCTACAATCTCGTGCCACTCCCGCAGGCTTCGTTTGCCTGCGATGGTTGCACTCGACAGTTGCACACACAGTGATAACTTCAGACTTTGGCGGGCACGTGATGCCTGCTATAAAGCCCAGTGGAGCCAGCCGAGAAAAATCAGGGAACGTTCAGTGACGTATGCAACGCTAAACTTTGTTCACTTCAACTTTCCGTGACTTAATGAACTCTCGCGGGCACACAATGGCCCGAACACCACGTCAGTCGCGTAAAGAGAAGATGACTTCTGTCAGCTTGGGACTCGGCAGTAGCAAAATGAGTACCTGCTTTGCCTTTTTTTTTTTTACTGCGTCCGCGGGACTCCCTGATTGTGATTTTAGTGCGTCCCTCAGATTTTTAAAGGGTCATAGACGCACATATGTGCGTCCCTGGGAGCCCTGCCTGCTTCGTGGGTGCTCACACACCCATGTTTTTTTATATAGGCAATTCAGTGAATATTCCTCGCCATACCCCGTGGGTGCCCACACACCCATAGTTTTACATAGGGGTTTGGTGCTTTTGCACAGTTTATCATGTAGTTTTACATAGGGGTTTGGTGCTTTTGTACAGTTTATCATGTAGTTTTACATAGAGGTTTGGTGCTTTTGCACAGTTTATCATGTAGTTTTACATAGGGGTTTGGTGCTTTTGCACAGTTTATCATGTAGTTTTACATAGGGGTTTGGTGCTTTTGCACAGTTTATCATACATGTAGTTTTACATAGGGGTTTGGTGCTTTTGCACAGTTTATCTTACATGTAGTTTTACATAGGGGTTTGGTGCTTTTGCACAGTTTATCATGTAGTTTTACATAGGGGTTTGGTGCTTTTGCACAGTTTATCATGTAGTTTTACATAGGGGTTTGGTGCTTTTGCACAGTTTATCATGTAGTTTTACATAGAGGTTTGGTGCTTTTGCACAGTTTATCATGTAGTTTTACATAGAGGTTTGGTGCTTTTGCACAGTTTATCATGTAGTTTTACATAGGGGTTTGGTGCTTTTGCACAGTTTATCATGTAGTTTTACATAGAGGTTTGGTGCTTTTGCACAGTTTATCATGTAGTTTTACATAGAGGTTTGGTGCTTTTGCACAGTTTATCATGTAGTTTTACATAGGGGTTTGGTGCTTTTGCACAGTTTATCATGTAGTTTTACATAGGGGTTTGGTGCTTTTGCACAGTTTATCATGTAGTTTTACATAGAGGTTTGGTGCTTTTGCACAGTTTATCATGTAGTTTTACATAGGGGTTTGGTGCTTTTGCACAGTTTATCATGTAGTTTTACATAGGGGTTTGGTGCTTTTGCACAGTGTATGTGCTCTTACGCATTATGCACACAACACATTCTCTGTCCATTTCTTTCTCTCTTTCTCTTTGTCTTTCTATCTGTATATCTCTTTGTCTGTCTGTATGTCTGTGTCCCACTCCCATTATCTCTTTCTCTTTTCCCCATCTCTGTTGAACTGAAGTGTCTGTTTCTCCTCTTTCTCTCTTTCTCTCTGCTGCAGCATATCTCTCTCTCTCTCTCTCTCTCTCTCTCTCTCTCTCTCTCTCTCTCTCTCTCTCTCTCTCTCTCTCTCTCTCTCTCTCTCCCTCTCTCTCCCTCCCTCCCTCCCTCTCTCACTCCATCTGTGTGAGTGTGTGTGTGCGCACGTCACGTGTGTGTGCATGTGTTTGTGTGTGTGTGTGTGTTGCGTGCATGTATGTGTTGTGCATGTTTGTGTACGTGTGCACATGCTCACTTTTTTTTCTTTGTGTGTTGTGCATGTTTGTGTACGTGTGCACATGGGGTCATGCTCACTTTTTTCTCTGTTTGTTTTCAAAACATTGTGATGCCTGATGGTGTGTATTTGTGAGTTTGTGCGTACGTTTGTGTGTGTTTGCAAGTGAGTATGCATGTGCGTATACTATTGTGTATGTGTTTGGGTGTGACTATCTCTCTCTCTCTCTCTCTCTCTGCCTGTCTCTCTCTCTGCCTGTCTCTGAGTGTGTGTGCGTGTATGTATGTGCGTGCGCGAGTGCATGGGTGTTACTCTTTCATTTTTACACTGATTTCAGTATTTTTTATTTTACCAGAAACTTATTTTTTTATTTTTTTTAATAAATTAAAATAAAAAAAATTGACCACAAGCGATTTGGGGCGTTTTGAACATGTCTATTGTTGTTCTAACTTGGAAGTTTACAAAGGCAATGTAATAATTTTATAACACTTACAGACCTGCCTACCCATACGATTTTTCCGTATTTTGTACACGATTTTGTTGAAACGATCAACAAAATATACTGGGCCTATTCTTTCACTACTAATACTATACCATGCTTGAAGCAGACAACAAAAACTATCATGAACCACAGAGTAATTTCCCTTTGATTCTCGCCACCCATGCTGCTCGCACGTGCACTGCTGCCAAGCCTAGCGCGCGTTTCTTTGAAGCAAAAAAATGGCGCTGCTTCGCTGGATTGCGAAAACTTTGATGCGAAGTTCTTTCAAAGACTGAAGTTTTAAGTGAGGTGACAAAAACCCTTGAACCCAGTGTTTCCCATAACGCACATATGTGCGTCCCTGAAGCACAAAAATCACAGAGGGACTCTTTGATTTCAGCTCTGGGCGTCCCATGGGACGCACACTTTTTTCAACAGACCGAGACACTCAGGCAGGGTTCATTCTTGGCGTCGGTCATCGGTCATTGACTCATAAACCTTCGATTTTGACGGATAGTTTTAGCAGTCAGGCGGTGATCTGACCGATTGATTTTTCGTCAAAGCAGTCAACAACTTCAAGGATTCTGTCGTCTGCTAAACTTAGTTCTTCCGCGGCCTCGGACCATAATCAGAACTAAAACGTTGTATCTGGCGAAACGAACGCCGAAACAAAGAAATGGCGGCATTGCACATTCGGTAAAGCTTTTCCGATCCAACTTTTTGAAGACCAAATAAAGTTCCAGCGTGACCTAGTCTTCTAGTGCTAAACAAGATCGTTCTCGGCCTTTTGACAACAATTCGTGTTTAAAACCAGCCATGCCTCCCCAAAAGAAGCCACGAGTAGGAAAGGGGCAGAAGAATATGTTTGCTAGTTTCGGACTCGCTCAGACATCGTCTGCAACTTGTACTTGTAGGATTGTTGGAATTAGGTCAAGCCACCCCAACTTTTCCATATCAAAACTCCGAACCCGATTTTCGCTTCGTGCCACAGCGGTCAGTCTGTTTGCTTTGATTTTCCTGGTTGTCAGTCTTGTTTCTGACCATCCGGGGTTTTCCTTTCTAAAGCAGACACATGTCCGGTCATTCCAAAACGATCTTTGTTTACATCTGGGTCTCTCTCCTGAAAACTGGTCCAATATGTGACATAGAAGCCAAAAAATAAAATTGGGCAAATTGAACAGAAAATGCATGCATAGAGTAGCTTTATGAATCAACTTTCTTATGAAATGAAAACAAAATCAGTCAAGGCTATCGTTGCTGGGTTTTATGACTTTATTTATATGCGTCCAGAGCTGGTAGCGCTGACAACACGGTGTCCTTCATTACATAATTTCATCAACTTAAATAAACTTTATGATGCATTTATCTCTTTAGAATAACAGACTGTCTTGAAATAAAGAGTTATGAATGATTTCATTAAAAACTTTTTTTTTTAAAAGTTTAATATTGGTGTTGGTTTATACCGTCTTTGGATCTTACCATAATTGATTGTTTTATTTTTCGTTATATAATGTCGTGCCACTCAAAATGCCATTTATTTTATTTCAAATGTGTTAGAATAGTTTCATTATTATCTCTGATATTCCATTAATTTGACAATTAAAAAATAAGTGTTAAATTTTAACAAATAAATTTCTGGGTAGCGCTGACAACAGGACACCATCTGGTAGCGCTGACAACATGGTGTCCTCCATTATATAATTTTACCCACTTAAATAGACTTTATGGTGCATTTATCACTTTAACATGGCAGACTTTCTTGAAATAAAGACTTACAAATGGTTTCATTTGCAAAATAATACAAAAGAAATGTGTTTAAATACTAGTGTTGGTTTGTGTCATCTATGCACATTACCATGGTTCATATCAAAATGTTGTTATATAATGTCTCACCACTCAAAATGACAATTTTTCATAGCGGATGTGTTAGAATAGTTTCATTACCACCAGGAATAACCCATAGATACAGTAATTTACAATATAAAGAGCTTAATAAAAAAAAATCAAAAATTCTGGGTAGCGCTGACAACAGGGACGCCAACTGGTAGCGCTGACAACATGGTGTCCTACATTACATAATTTTACCTACTTAAACAGACTTTATGGTGCATTTATCACTTTTAACTTACAGATTACCTTGAAATGAAGACATGTTTTCAATGATAGAAAAAAAAGTAAAATATAAAGAGCTTAATAACAAAAATAATTTCTGGGTAGCGCTGACAACAGGGACACCAACTGGTAGCGCTGACAACATGGTGTCCTCCATTATCATTACATGATTTCACCTACTTAGACAGACTTTACGGTGCATTTATCACTTTTAACTTACAGATTACTTTCAAATGAAGACTTTTATATGTATCCAATGATATAAAAAAAAGAATAAGATTTAAATTTGAGAAAAAAATTGTGGGCAACACAGACAACAACAAGGACGCCATTGTCATCCATCCACTAAAAGAAAATTGTATGAATTAAATTTCTTGTGAATTGAAAGATATGTCTGCTACAAGAATAAATGTGTATTGTATTGGCAAATTTGGCCTTATGGTTAAGAACTTAACTGTGAACAAGCTATTCTACACATAGAAGGCCCATTCAGTGGCCAGGTAGCGCTGACAACGAGCCTTTTAGGGGTGGACACCATACTGTTTTTGTGCTCTCTTGACCAATCAAAACATCCCACACATTTGAAATTTTGTATGAATAATGATCTTTAGTAGTTGTTTGAAAGTAGTAAACTTTTGACTTGGGCAGAAGAAGTCCCTAGGTGAAAATTTTAATTATGTAGGTAGCGCTGACAACGCATTTTGTGGACACCACAATGACCAAAGATTTTTAAAAAAATTGTAAAAAATCTATTTAACAATTATATTTACTGTTCATGCACATACATTGTCAAAAATATGTTTTTTGATAACTAAATAAGAAAAAAATGGGTCTTAGAGATTGTTGAGGCAAAGAAAATCTGCATTATTTTTTATTATATTTGAGGACACCACATGTTGTTAGCGCTACCTGGTATTTAAAATGTTATTTTAAAACACACTTTTTGGTAAAATCCACAAAATTGTTGCTATAAAGGAAGGACTACTACTCATCTTGGGTGTGCATGCATATGTGTGCAGAATCTTTTGTGGTTTCTGAAAAAATAGAAACCTTATGCAAGACTGTTGGGCATGTCACAAAACTAAGCACCCAAAATGCCCATTTTTCAAGACAAAATTCTTTAGTAAACACATGTTGGTAAATGCACAGCTAAAAGAAACATTTTATATGATTCTTACAACTATTTAGAGCTGAAATACACAAATGAATGATATCTCATTGTTTGATTTGATTTTTTATTGTTTAATAAATAGGATAGGTCACAATGACCCAGTTTTCAGGAGAGTTACCCAACTGAATGCTTGTTCGCGAGAGTGAAGTGCTTCAACTTTTAGGTCTGATTTCTTCGTTGACCAAATCTGAACGTTTTTTGCAAGTTCGACAGGGGAAAAAGCAGCAGCATCAAGCCGTTCTTTTAGAGATGTGAATGGCATCATCTCAAAAACATAAGCTACTGCATATATATGCAAGTGTGTGTGTGTACGCTTGTGTGTATGTCTGCCTGTCTCTCTGTCCATATCTCGATCTGTTTGTCTCCCCCCCCCCCCCTCTCTCTCTCTCTCTCTCTCTCTCTCTCTCTCTCTCTCTCTCTCTCTCTCTCTCTCTCTCTCTCTCTCTCTCTCTCTCTCTCTCTCTCTCTCTGTAGTCAGTCTATTCCATTTCATGGGGTTATGCACACGTGTTTGCCCGTGTGTTCACTGTGCATGTAGCATGTGTGTTTAGAATGTATTTGCTTTTGTTAAAGCATTGTATATCATATACTTAGGGGACTCTTAAAAATATGAAAAGGACTTAAAATTTTGCACAGGGAGTCCCTGGGACTCTCACATTTCACCTCTTGATTTTTGGGGTGCGGGAAGGGTTAAAAGGAACTTCTATAGTTCTAACCCTGAACCTTACCTAATTAACACTTTCAACACAGCCCCTTTCGCTGCTCCCTGTGCCCTCAGGATACTGCAGTGAAGGAGTATGAATTCCTTCAGGAGATCTGATTTTGGCCCTTTTCTATAAATACTCTAAAAAAATCTGGAGATCATCGTGACTATTTTTGTATACCAACTCGTCATTTTGTGTTTAGCTGAATGACAAAGGTTTATATCAAACGAGAGTATCGGAAATTACCTGAGTGTTTTTCACCCAACTTTTGCACTTTTGTTGTACTTCATCGGGTAAGGGATAGGGCTAGAATCAGTTTTGGGCTATTTTCGTTAGAAATACCTGAGATACGGGCGCCGAGAGGCCGGTGGATACGCGTTTCGCGCATTTGCCAAACCGCGCAAATGACACGGCCGCCTCGGTTGCCGTTGCCATCGCTCCTTTAGGGCTCACAGCAAAGAGTTATAAGGCTGGCCCGTTTTGTGTTTCACACACACAGACAGACAGACACACTTGGCTTTTTATTATATGATAATGTAAGAAAATCAGCAGCTGCTTGAAGCGTTACGGTATGTGCGAACTTGGGCTTTAATGGTCGTCATTTTTACGGGAATTTCCCATGCTCTACGGCAGCTTAATAGCGAAGTATGAATTTAGAGGGTTCACATTCATTTTTTCTTGCTGATTATTTTCATGTTTCAAACTGTGGCATGAAAATAACCTTTTAGTTTCTGATTCTAACCCTATCTCTTGCCCGATGAAGTACAAAAGTGGGGGGTAAAACACTCAGGCAATTTCTGATACTCTCGTTTGATTTAAATTGACAAAGTCTCTCTCTGATTCTGAGTCTCTATGCTTGTGTGTGCTTATCTGTGTGCATGTATATGGGCAGGGATGTATATAAATCAGTGAAGGTGTTCCAAAAATACAATTTTCCATGGACTGCAAAGCCTCAATATTGTCCTGAAGGGGGCCCAGATCATTGTGGTCACAAAGATCTTAAACGTCGAGCCGATCCGCCATTTCCGTTTGTTACTGAACCGCTTGAAAGAGCGCTTAGTCACCTAAACCTGAAATCGGTTTCATAGGAAAAGCAGGCGACGTTCCAACACTCATGCATACATGCGCAGAAAAGCAACCTAAAAAGTTGATTTTGACCCAGTTTGTGAATTTGTTCCTTGTCGCTGATTTCACAAAGTTTAAATGCATAGATATTTTTCCACTTTTTTTTGGGGGGGGGGGGGGGGGGGGTGTTCTAGACCAAAATCACTGACGTTGCATCAAATCTTGACGAGTTCTTTGGCAAATTTATCGACCAAATGCTTGCCATGCATCAGAATTATCTGCATATTTCTTCGGATTCCGTTTTTTAGCAGTGGTGGCTGCGGCTTTTTGTTTATGAGAGCGCAATCTTATTCTCAAATAGTATTTAAATGGTTTGTTTTCATCATATAATAAAAAGGCAAATGTGTGTGTGTGAAACACAAAACGGGCCTTATAACTCCTCCGTTTTTCGACCGAATCGCTTCAAATTTGCTATGAGCCCTAACGGGCCGATGGCAACGGCAACCGAGGCGTCCGTGTTATTTGCGCGGTTAGGCAAATGCTCGAAACGCGTATCCACCGGTCTCTCGGCTCCGGTATTTCTGGACCGATTGCCTTCAAATTTGGCAGGTATGGATGTGCCAAACCGGAAGCGAATCGATTTAGAAACGCGCGCGATATATGCCGCTTCACCTTCTCACAAATAACTCTGACGTTTCTTAACCGAATCGCTTCAAATTTGCTGTCAGACTTGCTGTGGCTGGGGCAAAGCCTGGCAGCAAATTTGAAGAGAATCGGGAGAGCGCGTCACTCTCAGAGCAGCGCCAACGGGAAACGGGGCCTTATAACTCCACCATTTCTTAACCGAATCGCTTCAAATTTGCTGTACTCAGCGTTACCAGTACTTGGCGTTACCGTTACTAGGGAGAGCGCATCACTCTCAGAGCAGCGCCAACGGGAAACGGGGCCTTATAACTCCGCCTTTTCTTAACCGAATTGCTTCAAATTTGCTGTACTCAGCGTTACCAGTACTTGGCGTTACCGTTGCTAGGCGTTACTGTTAATAGGGAGAGAGCGTCACTCTCAGAGCAGCGCCAATGGGAAACGGGGCCTTATAACTCCGCCGTTTCTTAACCGAATCGCTTCAAATTTGCTGTACTCAGCGTTACCAGTACTTGGCGTTACCGGTACTAGGCATTACCGGTACTCGGCGTTGTGCTAGTATTTTTTATTATTGCACCTTCATTGCAAACTGCACGGGAGGAACTTCAGTACCGCACATCATCATCCAAAAGGGGGTGATTTGACGTCACAAGTAATAAATCGGTGAAATTCAAAAACCTCAATATCTCAATTTTGGTAGTTTTGAGAAAAATGAAAAAAACTTAAAAAAATTAATCGCGTTGACCACAATTGATTAACTATTGTGACCACAATTGATTAACTATGATGAATATGTTGTTCAAGACATTGCGAGTTTAGTCCTGCATTTTGTTAAAATTACTTTTAAATTGTTTTTTTTTAGACTTGAAAAGAACGAAGATACGATGTTTTAGTCCTTAACTAGATTTGAATTTGGGACTTGTCACTTACGAGTTTTTCGTCTATTTTCACAACCTCATTTACCCAGATAGAAAGTCGTTAACTTAGAGATACGAGCTTTTGGTGAAATGTGCCTGGAAAAATGAGAAAGCTGACTAGGTATCTAACTAAAATAAAAAATTTAAATCGAGATACAAGGTTTTTGAATTTCACCGACGAAATGCAGCATTGTGATAACAACAGCCATCATCTTGTTGATGGTTCTGTTGTGGTAGAAACTGAATGATTCCAGCTATGTGGCTATCGGTTTCATGTAGGTATCTTTTTGGGGGACGAGCAAAGTACTTTGTGATCATACTTGGGGTGTGTGTGTGTGGTCAAAAACACACACTGTAATTCCCCCTGAGAGCAGAGGCGGACCTGGGGGTGCATGTTACTGGGGTTCCCCCCCCGTCCTTCCAAAAAAGTTTTTTTTTTTTTAAGAAAGAAAATATAAAGATGGAGAAGTGTAATTCCATCATCCATGGCCACACTTTCGCTCACAAGTGCCACTTGCTAGGCTAACAGTTAACACAGAATTCTGTTATCGCCTGCTAGGCCAACACTACTGTGCTGATGATAGCAAGACTCTCGGGTTGGTCTCATCAAAGATCAACTGAGTCAGAGATTAACCCTTTCGCCGCCAGCCATATTTCAGCAAGAAAATACCATTAAACGTAACGGGGTAGAGAAAACAATTATCTGCAGTAAAGAAAATTCCAGTTTGTGACATGTACAGCATTAGGCCTATCTTTCCTTACCTTCCAAAATTAAGAAAATAGGATCT
Organism: Phymorhynchus buccinoides; assembly: GCA_017654935.2. NCBI lineage: Eukaryota > Metazoa > Mollusca > Gastropoda > Neogastropoda > Raphitomidae > Phymorhynchus > Phymorhynchus buccinoides. Next base: position 43,564 of record JAGGCT020001246.1, read on the forward strand.
TCAAATAACAGGCCTTGATTTCATACCTTCTAGTGACATGGGTGTTAAGCCATTGTGGTGCATAAATGCGACATTGGCGGTGAAAAGGTTAAACTTGATTTGTGAAAAACGTGTGCATCCCTGGGACGCACGGCACAGAAATTAAAGAGTCCCTTTGGGATTTTAGTGCTTCAGGGACGCACAAATGTGCATTATGGAAAACACTAAAATGGCGTCGGACAGTGGATGTATTGATCTATAGCTAAAAATTATGAAGAAAAAACTTCTGTGCAAAATATCCGAAGGTTGCATTTCCTATCCAGCATTCTTGTGGACAGGATTGGATGACTATTCAAAAATGAAGTAAACAACATGAGTTTGAAACGTTTTCTTATGCATCATAACATGTACAGTATTTTTTTAAATTAGAGGTAGGCCTAAAGCAGAGGCACGAGATTAGTCTAAATAAGTTCAAGTTCAAGTTCATCCCCAAAAGAGAAATTCATGTTAGGTGCAACAACATGATAGAGAATGAGAGATACAACATAACTGAAAGAACATTAATCAAACGTGTGAAACAATTATACCAACCAAATAATTATCATTAAAATTCATTGCATCAACTTAGAAATGTGCACATTTAAATCTGAGAGACAGAAAAGATCAATAACCATTATTAACTTACAGCAGTCAGTCAAATAACAAAATTTGGAATTGCCCCCAGTGTGTGTGTATGTGCGTGCGCACGCTTGTGTGTGTGTGAGGGTGTATTCATGCGTGAAGGAAGTGGGGTGCATTTTCTCCCATGTTTCGCCTTGACCCTTTAAAATGTGAAACTAGGGGTGAAAATACCCCTTAGAACTCTAAACAGGGGGTGAGCGTACCCCTTAACCCTCCTTTTCCTGACGAGGTGAGAAATGGAAGCAAAACATGGAGTAGAAGGACCATGATGCCTAATTGACAAGTACACTCTCTCTCTCTCTCCCTCCCTCCCTCCCTCCCTCCTGTTTTGATTTTGCAGAGAGTTCATATTTGTTCATCAGTTCCATTTATAAATTATATTGCTGTTTGTTGTGCAGACAGCAAACCATGGCTTCAGCCAAAGCAGCCGATGGCCCGTCGCCGTCCCCTGTGTCAGCCGACCAAGGAGAGAAGGTGAATGGTGATGGGGACCTTGACTTCACCATCACCATGAACGAGTCGGAGGAGGAGGCGTCCAGCGATGAAGCGTCGAGCGCCAAGGCTGTCCAGAAGGGGAAAGGAACACCACCTTCCCCTGTCAAGGTCAACGGGAAAATGACTTCTGACGATGACTCCAGAGGTTCTCTAACCAAAGACGCCAAATCAAACGAAGCAGACGTTGAAGCGGAGAAAGCAGATGATGAAAACGGTGGACCTGAAGATAAGACTGGAGATGGAGATGCAGAAGAGTGTGATGCAAATGCAGATGATACATCTGGAGATGGGGTTGAAGAGCCTCAGACTAAAGATAAAGATGAAGGCAAAGAAAATCCGGATCAAAATGAGAAAGCCACTGAAGATGACAGTACAAGTGATGCCCTACAAAAAGATGATGATGCCTCAGTGGAAAACAAAGAAGCAAAAGAGGACGATGCTCAAGATTCGCCAGCAGAGCAGAAGGAAGAGCAGGAGTCAGAAGTGATAAAAGTACCTTCTGGACAGAGCATTGATGATGACGACGATGATGTTGTGGAAATTGGAGAGTCTCCCATGAAAACAATAGATGCTGGTGGAAGCCACCGAGGTGCCAGGGGAAAAAATCCAGCGTTACTGAAGACCTCCACTGCCGCTAACTTTGCTCCGTTCCTAAGCTCTGTGGCTGGCACCTCCCTCATGACCTCAACTGCTGGCATGCAGCTTGTGCATGTTCAAGGAGCTGGTCTGGTCTACGTGCCCAGCAGCACCAACGTCCAAGGGTTAAGCACTGTCAGCTCATCTGCTTTTAATTCTGCGTTAGCTGGTCTCAACAAAACCCATTCTCAGAGCTCTGTACTGATGCCTCAGTACAACCAGTTCATGGCTGGTCAGAATCGTTACATGATGCCTAACTACAATCAAGGTATAAGATCGATAATGCCTTCTGCGCCTGCCCTCACAAACATCCCGGAGAAACCCACATCCAGTATTGGCATGATCGAAAACATTCGCTGGGAGGTAGAGAACCACATCAACATTAAGCCCAAGTACGCCAAACCAAATCCCAAGGCAGAATTAGGTAACCTCACCAAATGGATCTTTGATCTTGGGTCTGATCTGGTGAAGGAGTTTGTTTATCATGATTTGGTGCGCATTCAGCACTCCAGAAATTCTGAAGGCACTTTGTCCGTCAAAGAGAAAGAAGACTTTGCCAAGCTGAAGGAAATTGACAAGGAACTGAATAAAAAGATAGGACATTTGAAGGTTAAATTGAACAGGTCTTGCAAGTGTGGTTTCAGAACAGAATCAAACAATGTACTGTACAATCACCAGCAACATGCTCACATGGAACGTGGTGGCTTTTTTGGCTGTATATTTTGCAAATTTTCAACACGTCAGCCCAGCAATTTCAAATTTCACATGGAATCAGTCCATGCTCGGCCTGGCTACGTTGAGAGCCGCCCTAGCTTTTTTGAGTGTGCTTTGTGCCCATATGAAACAAACTACACCAACCGTTTGGACCAGCACAAACTGCGTTGTCTACGCCAGTTCCGCGATGCCTTCAACCTTCATCCCAGTTGTGTAACTGGACCCGAAGTCAATTTGTGCCTTGAGAACGTGTTCTACTATGTCTTTACACGGCAGTTCATGAACTCCATCATACCCAAGCAACCTACCCCTGTTGTGTCAACCGCCACCAAAATGCCCAACAATGAGATTGCTACCAGGAACATGCCGACAAGAAGAAACATGCCCAACCTTCCAACGTCGACAATGATGTCTACTGCCAAACAGTTGGTTCCAAAAGTTCCAGGGCAGGCATTCCAGGCAGGGCAAACTACAGTACGACAGCAGCTTGGTTCTACTCGCAACTTTTCGGTCGTTGCCTCCAAGTCTAACATGACTCCCAATCAACCTGCTGCGCACATGTCAGGAAGGACCCAACCTCAGAACCAGCAATCAGCATCGAACCAAGGGCCTAATCAACCCAACAATGGATTTGAGGTTTGTGAAATCTGTGGTGGCTATGTCAAGGATCGCAAGGCGTTGCGGATTCATTTTTACTACGCTCACCGCATTGACATGCCATTTGGTGTGTTTGAACGACCACAAGCGCCACTGTACTGTGCCACCTGTTTTGCCCGTTTTTGGACGGCACAAGGACTGCAGAAGCATATTGAGGTGCACAAGAATGACTTGATGGGCACCACTCAGACCAGCAACGGTGTGGCAGGAAAGTGCATCTCCTGTGGACACAGGGTCCCCAACATCCTGATGCATATGCGCATGGTTCATAACCGGGAGCTGCGTCACTACCTGGCTGCTCTCATGTGCATCTTCTGTGGCAGTCGTTTCGCCACAAAGAAAGAAGTGGAAAATCATATGGGGAAGATGCATGGCGTTATTGTAAAGAACAGTAGTGTGCAAGGCAGCATTGACAAACCACAGCCGGCGAGTCAGAACATTCCTAAACCTGGCTTTCAGCAGCCTAAGACCAACACTCCACCGCAGAAGACTCCAGCGGGCACTTCCCAAAAACCTGGTTCGAAGTTGAAAAGCAGTGGCAGTCAGTGTGTACTGTGCAACCTGTCCTTCACTCGCAACGTCGACTTGACGCGTCATTGCATGCGTGTGCATCATACTTGCATGAAGTGTGGACTTGTGGTGGTTGACAAAGAATCATTGAGTCGTCATACCTGCCTACATTCTGCTTCAGGAATGCGCGCCTGTCAGATCTGCAAAGAGACTGGCTTCCATCCAGCCTACTACATCAAGCACATGCGTGACAAACATCTGCGCAAATGCTCTGTGGTTCTTCGTCACATTGACCGTGCCGTTGTTGAAACCATGAAGCGACCAATTACCATTTCTGATAGCGACAGTGAAGAAAGTAGTCCAGCAGAGAAGCCTTCAAGAACTAGGCCTAAGCGTCCCAAAACTGAATCCACCAACACAGAGAGCAACAAAGGGGCAGCGGCCCAGTCATCCTCGAGTGACGGTAAACAAGAAAAAGACGCTGTCAATGAGGAGAAGGCTGAAAACACCGGAACCGGAAGTGGAAAGGAAGAGACAGATAAACCTGACAAGAATGAAAAAGGCGATTCTGCACAACCTGAGGTCACTGGAAGTGGAAAGGAAGAAGAGGAGGAAGAGAAAGAGAAACCTGACAAAAATGAAAAAAGCGATTCTGAACAACCTGAGGTCAATGAGGGTGGTGCTGATGAGCCTGAGGGAGACCAGAATAATGATGATAGCTCTACCATGAACAATAAACCATCGGAGGAGGACAAGGAAACGCCCCAAGAGGCTGAAGAAGATGGAAAGGATGAAGATGCTGATGGCTCGGGGAACAGACGGGCGTCCGACCAGGACATGGATGCCCAGGAGCCTGAGGTGGACACTGAAAAACAGGATGCTGAAGGCGCTCCCCAGGAACCAGATTCAGATGTGGTTGAAAACGGTTCCAGCAAACAGTCTGAGGAAAGTGCAGACAGGAAAAGTTCAAAAAGAAAGGCTAATGACAGTGATGGTGAAGATGAGGGTTCTGTCCGCAAGAGTCGGCGACTCAGTAGCCAAGTAAAAGAAAATTAGACCGATTTAAGGAGAAGAAAAAAGTTAGACCCATGTGTGAAAAAGACCACGCCAAAAATGTATTAAGGGGACTAAGAAGTTAAGATTATAGGGTAGCTACTCAACTGAACTTTTTTTTAAAAATTCAAGTGAGATACACATGCAAAGTTTTGCTCTATAGGCTAATCATGTGTTCAGAGGGAAACGAACTATACCTTTGAATAATTAATAGTAAAAGATATGTTGGATTCATTAGTCTAGTGATCTGTATAGCCTGACTTTCAATTAAAAAAAATCATTTAAAAAACAAAACGACAACAAGGAACAAGTCAACTATCAAAATAAGGTACCCAAGAACTCTTTTTTTTCTTACCAAGTGGTACTTTCATTCAGAGAGAAAATTAACAGTTTTCTTCATTTAACAGTTGTTGCCTAGAGTCGAACTGTTGACCGATTCATTGCATCTATCATTTGAAAAATCTTTGGTGTTTTTCATCGATGTAGTTGTGATTGTTATGTGTTGTTATCCGGCACAGTCTGTTTTGACATTGTAAGTGTGTTGTGGGTGGTTTTTATTTTATTTTTTAAATCTCACCAAATATGAATGATTAAGGACCATGTCGGTTCTATTGGCCCTTTTCAATATGTCTTCTACAGCATAGTACCCCCTCCTAGTTCTAGCCAGGGCTCCCAGGGACCCCCATTTGGGGGTCTATGAAGCACTAAAATTCTAAAGGACCCTCTAAAAGAATGTGCAGGGGGTCCCAGGGATGCACTAGAAAATTATTTTTAGCATCCGCAATGCCACTGGGACCCTCTATGCTGTAAGTGAAAGAGTCCCTGGGACCCTTGTTTTGCGGGACGATTGGGATCCCTGCTAGCACTACAATCTCCATCTCCTTCTGAGTGCTCATCAGACTGCAATGCATCTTTCCCCTTTAGCTCACTGGGCCACTGCCTCCCTTCTACCCCTCTGCTTAGCGTGCCATTTGCTTCTTTCCCTATTCCCCCATTTATTTATTATTTAAGAAAATTTATATAGCGCTTCACCTTTAAGCATCCTTGCTCCCACCCCATTCCTCAAACCATCCTTCCTTTTCACATGTTGTTTGCAGCAAACTTACCACTGCTTCATTTCTCCATTCGGGCCACATGACTAATTTTTTTTGTTTTGCTGTCCCATCTTCTGGGCCGTACAGTGGCGTTGCTCCCACGCCGCTCACCTCCGCACGCTCAGATCGCAGACTCAAAACTTCACAACTTAACTTAACCACTGCTTCAATTCTCCCATTCAGGCCACATTACATGACTCTTCAAGTTGGAGCCTGGACAGCCAAGACGGTGAATGTATCATTGGATCCAGTGATTGTTTAAGTCTCTCTTTTGGTGTTTGATTTGAATTGATTTGCTATTCAAGTGGAACATTTCCAACAAGTTTCTTCATTGATGATTATAAACTTCTTTTTGTAATTCTTATTTTATTTACAGTGATGTACCGAGGATCGAAAAGTGATGAGACAAACTGTCCTAAGACGAGAGAAATCAACAGGACAATGTCCTGGCGTCCTGAGACAAGACAGTGAAGAGAAATCAACAGGACAATGTCCTGGCTCTTGTAGAAATCAATAAGACAAAGCGTGCCAGTGTTGACATGTAATCAGACATTTGTTCTGACAGGGGAGAACACAATACGACATTTTCAATTTTAATAGGTCAATGTCCTATGACCG
>JAGGCT020001247.1:5000-25000 GCA_017654935.2 Phymorhynchus buccinoides
GGGTGTTAAAAATGTTAACTGAGGATCAACATCTCTACCATTCTCAGCAGGGCTCCCAATCGTCCCGCAAAACAAGGGGTCCCAGGGACTCCTTCACTTACAGTATAAAGGGTCATATAGAGGAGGGATAGAGGGTCCCAATAACATTGTGAATGCTAAACAGAATTTTCATAGTGCATCCCTGGGACCCCCTGCACATTCTTTTAGAGGGTCCCTTAGAATTCTATTACTTCATAGACCCCCAAATGGGGTTCCCTGGGAGCCCTGCTCAGCGGGAAAGGGATAGGGTTAGGATCAGCCATAGATGTGAAGAGAGACAGCCAGGGATTATTTTCATCAAAACTGAACGAAGCAGACCAATGTCTTTTGAGATTGAGGGCCTTAACCCTTTCACCGCCAGCCATTTCTCAGCCAAAAAATACCATGAAACTTAACTGGGTAAAGAAAATAAAATATTTGCAATATTGCGAATTCCTCTGTGACATGTATAACATTAGGCCTATCCTTACCTCCCAAAATTAAGAAAATAGGGTCTTTGGATAACAAGTTCTGATTTGATGCCTTTTAATGACATGGGTGTTAAACCATTCTGGTGCTAAATTGCGACATTGGCGGTGAAAGGTTTAAACATGAGGGGTCTCTAGAGTACAAGTTTGTCGGAAATCGATACCTGTGTGATATGCATAGCTCAGTGAGCTTATCTATTTGTGAAAAGTCGTGAGTAATGGGCTAAAGGAGCAGACACACTGCAATCGATACCTGTGTGATATGCATAACTGAGCTTATCTATTTGTGAAAAGTCATGAGTAATGGGCTGAAGGAGCAGACACACTGCAATCGATACCTGTGTGATATGCATAACTGAGCTTATCTATTTGTGAAAAGTCGTGAGTAATGGGCTGAAGGAGCAGACACACTGCAATCGATACCTGTGTGATATGCATAACTGAGCTTATCTGTTCGTGAAAAGTCGTGAGTAATGGGCTGAAGGAGCAGACACACTGCGTACGATGCGATCTCCCGATTATGACGATGTGTATCTCAGTGAGTCATGATTCACGTGCAATACTTCCGTCTACAAATAATTCTAGGGGAAGACGGGGTAAAAAGCGCATGGGCGGGTAAGAAGCTCACCCCAATTATCTCATGAAATGAAGCAAATTTCAGTCTCATTTTGCCCATGAGACGAGCGTTAATGTCTAGCATTCGTCTCATGGGCAAATTTGACTGAAATGTTCTTTATTTCATGAGATAATTGGGGTGGGCTTTTTACCCGCCCATGCGCTTTTTACCCCGTCTTCCCCTACCGTTTTTATTCACTATGCTCATGTAGACCCTAATGCACGGATTACAAATAAAATGTCTGATACAAAAATACAGACATTTCATCAAATAAAATGTAGAATCTGATACAGAAATGTACAGTGAGCGGATTTCATCAAATCATGTAGACAAAACTAGTAGGAATTTCATCAGATTCGTGCATTACTGGGGACTACAAATGCAGTGAACAAAACTGGTAGGATTTCATCAGAATCATTTATAGACAGTAGAATGTCACGAGAATCATGCCTCACAAATGTCACAGTCGGATCGCATCGTATGTAGTGTTTCTGTCCCTTAAACGTCAGACGAGCATGAGTAGTTATAGATTACTCCGAAGACGGTGTGTGGCTGTCCACGTGGCGGTTTAATAAAAAAACCAACAACAACGTAATGTTCTCATCCGTAGCTGATGCATTTGTACCCACGGACACTACATAATGTAGTGTCCGTGTTTGTACCATAGTGTTCAAGTGCTTCGGCTGTTGGGATGATCCATGGAGCCTTTTTGCCAGGGTACGTCAACAACAACAACAACAAACAACAAACAACAAACAACAACAGTTGTTGTAGAAACTGTTGCTGTGTCCTGTCGATCGACAATGAGTGCTTCTGGCCGCCCAACTGAAGATCACTCTACTCGCTTAAATTACTTCCCTTTGTTAAATACGAGGCAACATCTATTTTTGTCACACGAGCGAACGAGAGAGAGAGAGAGAGAGAGAGAGAGAGAGAGAGAGAGAGAGAGAGAGAGAGAGAGAGAGAGAGAGAGAGAGAGAGAGAGAGAGAGAGAGAGAGAGAGAGAGAGAGAGAGAGAGCGCTGTTTGTTTACTTTTGATCTTGCTGTTTATACTAAAACCAAGAGCGCACTGCAATTAGAATGAAAGTTTGTGAGTCTGTCTGTCTGCATCTCTCTCTCTCCCCCCACCCCCCGAGTCTCTCTCTCTCTCCCCCCCCTCTCTCTCTCCTCCCCCTCTCTCCTCCCCCCCTCTCTCTCTCCCCCCCCTCTCTCTCTCTCTCTCCCCACCTCTCTCTCTCTCTCTCTCTCTCTCTCTCTCTCTCTCTCTCTCTCTCTCTCTCTTTCTCTCTCTCTCTCTCTCTCTCTCTCTCTCTCTCTCTCTCTAAGGTAGACATTTACATCTTGTAAGTGTATCTTAATAAAAGCGGGCATCGAAAGATTTTAAGAGTTTGTTTTATATTTTTTACTGAAAATGATGCCATGCCCTTGCATGGATTTAACTTAGCTTTGTGAGGACAGTCAAAGCAAAATGAATACATAATCACTGGGGAAATCATTCCCTTTACCTCGGAAGCATTAAACATTACTTCCGGTTTACTATATGCCCCGTTTTAAGGATGGTATGTCATTATTTAGGCGAAACGAGACTACTTATTAAAATAACGTCACTTTGCACTTGTCGTGTAGTTGTTTGTTTGCTGTACTTATTAGTTAGTCGATGAAACGTGAGTAGGCGAAACGCGCGTAGGCGAAACGCGCGTAGGCGAATAGAGGCGCCCCGAAATGAACAGGCCTACCTACCCACCAACAGAAGCCACACCCGGACCTTACTGTCAAATTGTGCCATTCATACACATCCCCGTAAACATCAAGTTTCGGAATTTCCCAGCCCCCAGGGAAAAGCACGGGGGGGGGGGGGCAGTGACCACTAAAATTAATCATCTTTGATTAAGAGTTTCAAGCTTTTCAACCGCAAGAAAGTAACAACAACACCCCCTCATCCACCCCCAACCCACCCCCACCCCTCCACCCCCACCCCCGCTCTCCTCAGATGTTCATGTTGTTGCTTTATTGCTGGACACTGGCTACTTGAGTGGCTTTCTCTTCCCCGATAAATAATAATCTTTTCACAAAGACGTGTTGTTGTTTTTTGTATGCATGAAGCACGTCACACACATCGAGACACCGATAGACAAACTAATTTAGACAGACAGACAGACAGACACACACAGACAGACACACACAGACAGACAACACACACACACACACACACACACACACACACACACACACACACACACACACACACACACACACAACTTGGAACTTGGAAATATTTTAATGATTTAGGCCAACAGCCCCCATCATGACAAGAAAACACTAACACAAAACATGCACAACAGCAGCACATAGTTTTCAATATGAACATACACACACGCGCACGCACAAACAACACACACACACACAGAGAGAGAGAGAGAGGGAGGGATAATCGGGTGTATCTTTTTCCATCTCTCTGCTGTTTTTGCTCATTTCGTCCTCTTATTGACGTCATTGTGGTCCGTACACGATTTTCCTCGCTGACGTCACATCTTTGTCTCCTTAGTCACTGACATAATACTATAATAGGTCTACTCAACCATATCATCTACGTGTCGTATTTTGGTCTCATATAATTATACAGTCTCTAGTTAGGCTTCTACTACTCCTCCATTAAAAAACACCCCATCTACATTCTTTGTATAACATTAGTAATGGGAGTGTGACCGATTCTGGAAGTCTTGACAAAGATTAATAAATCGAAATGTTGACATGCTGAGCTTGCTTCTCCCCCCCCCCCCCCCCCCCCCCCCCTTAGATCTGCTACATTCTTCAATTCCTCTATTCCTAGGCACATCATCTACTTAATACCCTCCGATGACTACCCCCACCCCCTCTTTTGCATGTTGTTGGGTGTGTTTTTTAAAAGAGAGGGCTGCTCTCGCGTTGATAGGGCAGGCGTGGCTGGTGCATCACTGGGTCCCGTCAGCACCGTCGGGCGTGTCTTTTTCATTCAAAATGTAAAAATTTAGTTAAAGGTGGACCGTGACGGATGAGTTTTTGCAAGAAACACGTCGAGATCACCAGAAAGACAGCCTTTTCAAGGATCGGAACACTCACTTTGCTCTGGTTTCCTCAGTAAAACTAAACCGTCAAAACGGCGATTCCTCCTTGACAGAGATGCCGGCGGAGAGAGTAGCCATTTTGGATGGGGTGGGTGGGTCACTCATTGTGGTTGAAGCGGTTTTTGTTTTGTTTTGTACTGCAGTAAAAACAAAAATCGGAGCTATTTCCTTTGTTGGAAAAAGGCTTGGAAATTTCGTGCAAACGATTTGGCGGCCATTAGAAAAGAGACGGCACACGCCTTCTCTTTGGGTGAAAGAATTTGACTTCCAGCACCTCCGCCAAGGAGGAATCGCCGATTTGAAGGTTTGATTTCTAGGAAACCAGAGCAAAGTGAGTGTTGCAATCTCTGTAAAGGGTGTTTTCCTGGTGATCTGGACGTGTTTCTTACAAAAACTCATCCGTCAGGGTGGCCCCGGCTTTAAGGCTATATTCACATGAATGTTTTTTCTTCTTTCTGTTAGGCCTAATATTTTGCTTGTTTGCTGTTGTTCGTTACGAAATGTCAATGCTTGTTTGAGTACAAGATATCAAACGTACACCAGCCTGTAAAAACCGCTATTGATATCGTCCCCCGAACTCATAGGACAAGACAACAACAAACAACAACATCTTTTCCACTTAACAGAGAAGTAAAGAACTGACTAGTAGAGCCAAATTGGCAGTTTTCATGCTGACCTCTAAAATGAGGTCAGTGGGCCGTTGACTGCGCGTGCGTGTCGATCCAGCTTTACGATAAAGAGGTGCAGCTAAAGTTTAGATAAAGAAACTAGCAACCGTACACGTACACACACACACACACACACGCACACGCACAGAGAGAGAGAGAGAGAGAGAGAGAGAGAGAGAGAGAGAGAGAGAGAGAGAGAGAGAGAGAGAGAGAGAGAGAGAGAGAGAGAGAGAGAGAGAGAGAGAGAGAGAGAGCACTGAACACTGAAAAACTTTATTTAACAAAGAGAGAGAGAGAGAGAGAGAGAGAGAGAGAGAGAGAGAGAATGATGGACATCTATTTCAGAACATTAATATATGGACTCACGAAACATAGACACAAGAGCACACTACTGACATGGGGGCAAAGAGAACGTGATAGACACGGGGACAAACAGACCATATAGACATAGAGACAGACAGACCATAGACAGTCATGGGGAATTGTTATACATAGGAACAAAAGAACATAAACTGACTTCGGGACAAACAGAACGCACACAGAGAACATTCAGACATGGGGACACACCGATCGTAGACACGGGGTCACACAGCACATAGACACAGGGTCACAAAGAACATAGACATGGGGACACACCGATCGTAGACACGGGGTCACACAGCACATAGACACAGAAACACACAGCCCATACACATGTGGGTACACAGAACATAGACACAGGGTCACAAAGAACATAGACATGGGGACACACCGATCGTAGACACGGGGTCACACAGCACATAGACACAGGGTAACAAAGAACATATACATGGGGACACACCGATCGTAAACATGATGTCACACAGCACATAGACACAGAAACACAGAGCCCATACACATGTGGGTACACAGAACATAGACACGGGGTCACAAAGAACATAGACATGGGGACACACCGATCGTAAACATGATGTCACACAGCACATAGACACAGAAACACAGAGCCCATACACATGAGGGTACACAGAACATAGACACGGGGTCACAAAGAACATAAACATGGGGACACACATATCGTAAACATGATGTCACACAGCACATAGACACAGAGCCCATACACATGTGGGCCAGTACACAGAACATAGACATGGGGACGCACCGATCGTAAACATGATGTCACACTGACAGCACATAGACACAGAGCCCATACACATGTGGGTACACAGAACATAGACACGGGGTCACAAAGAACATAGACATGGGGACACACAGATCGTAGACACGGGGTCACACAGCACATAGACACAGACACACAGAGCCTATAGAATGAGGGTACACAGAACATAGACACAGTCCTCTATTCCTAGAAGATAGACACGGAGTCACAAAGAACATAGACATGGGGACACACCGATCGTAGACACGGGGTCACACAGCACATAGACACAGAAACACAGAGCCCATACACCTGTGGGTACACAGAACATAGACACAGGGTCACAAAGAACATAGACATGGGGACACACCGATCGTAGACACGGGGTCACACAGCACATAGACACAGAAACACAGAGCCCATACACATGTGGGTACACAGAACATAGACACAGGGTCACAAAGAACATAGACATGGGGACACACCGATCGTAAACATGATGTCACACAGCACATAGACACAGAAACACAGAGCCCATACACATGTGGGTACACAGAACATAGACACAGGGTCACAAAGAACATAGACATGGGGACACACCGATCGTAAACATGATGTCACACAGCACATAGACACAGAAACACAGAGCCCATACACATGTGGGTACACAGAATATAGACACGGGGTCACAAAGAACATAAACATGGGGACACACCGATCGTAAACATGATGTCACACAGCACATAGACACAGAAACACAGAGCCCATACACATGTGGGTACACAGAATATAGACACGGGGTCACAAAGAACATAAACATGGGGACACACCGATCGTAAACATGATGTCACACAGCACATAGACACAGAGCCCATACACATGTGAGTACACAGAACATAGACACAGGGTCACAAAGAACATAAACATGGGGACACACAGATCATGATATATATAGACAAAATGAAACGGAATCTAGGCGCAGAGAGAATGTGAAACTAGGGGAAGACGGGGTAAAAAGCCCATGGGCGGGTAAGAAGCCCATGCCAATTATCTCATGAAACGAAGCAAATTTCAGTCAAATTTTGCCCATGAGACGAACGCTAAACTCTGATTAACACTCGTCTCATGGGCAAAATTTGACTGAAATTTTCTTCATTTCATGAGATAATTGGCATGGGCTTCTTACCCGCCCAAGGGCTTTTTACCCCGTCTTCCCCTAGTTTCATATTCATATTTTTACCCCGTCTTACCCTATATAGCGAATGGAAATCTGTTTAACGTCCTCCGATCTGGGACATTAGTAGATAATAAAGATGGTGGGAACGATCCTGGAGGCAATTCCCCGAGGCAGTGCAGCACCAGGAAAGTCCCGAATTTTTAACAATAACAGCAGATGTGTTAACCGTAACTAACTATAGTCTGTGTTAGGCGTAGTATGATATAGGGCGAAGAGAACATTGCCATAATGATATGGACACACATAACACAGAGACACACTGGCAACAGACATGGGAAATCAATAATGACAGAGGGACACATGGAACATTGCACACAAGGAAATAAAGCTTCTTCAGTACAGTGGAACCTCCCTTTAAGACCTTCAAAAATCATCCAAAATGAGGTCTTATAAGGGAAGGGGTCTTAAAAGGGAGGTAATTTTAATACTTACAAAGAAGGGCAATGTCTCAGAGAAGTAGGTCTTATGTGGGAGGGAGTCTTATAATGGGAGGTCTTATAAGGGAGGTTCCACTGTAATAGAAGAAGCCCTGAAACATAATACAGTTTCTGATAACAGGAAAAGAAGAAAGTCCGCTTAACGTCCTCCGACCTGTGGGACATTTTTAATGTCCCTACGTGTCACTGTGGTCAAAGACACTGAAAAGAAAAGACTAACATCCGGTCCCTTTTCCCTATATGAGTAGTGAGGACAGAAACACTGGTTATGTCCCTTTTAAACGTGACACATTTAGGTTACATAGCTCTTTTTTTCAAACCTAAGAGAGTTATCTTTTCATGAGTCAGTTATACTTTGGATAGCCGCCATTGTGAATGGTGTAACTACCCCACTAACGATAACTCTATCAGCCCGGCTCGCCGTAACTCTTAAGTAGTCCATCTTCCCCTTTTAGAGTCTTTGCTGTGGTGTTAGTTTCTCCTAAAGCGATCATGGAAAAGAGAGGGATTTTTTCAAAATTGAAACCACCACAGGTATGGCATTCCAAACGTCAAACAATTATTTGCACGATTTTTAGTGGTAAAATGAGGCACTTTCCTCATTCTGTGCACATAATTCATTCTGTGGCGCACACAATTCATTCTGTAGGACATAATTCATTCTGTAGGACAGAATTCATTCTGTGGCACACACAATTCATTCTGTAGGACAGAATTCATTCTGTAGGACAGAATTCATTCTGTGGCACACACAATTCATTCTGTAGGACAGAATTCATTCTGTGCACAAAATTTATTCTGTGGGATACACATTTCATTTTGTGCGCAGAATGAATTCTGTGTCCCACAGAATAAATTTTGTGCACAGAATGAATTCTGTTATCCCACAGAATGAATTCTGTCCGACAGAATGAATTCTGTCCGACAGAATGAATTCTGTCTGACAGAATAAATTCTGTCCTATAGAATGAGTTCTGTGGGAAACACAATTCATTCTATGGAGAATGAGGCTCATTTGCATATGACGTCACTGTGTGTGTGTGTGTGTGTGTGTGTGTGGAGGAGGGGGGGGGGGCAAACTGCCTACCTTCTTCTTGTAGGCGATTGTAGATTGTTTGACAACTCACTCCAAAAAGCGTCGCTATTTTTGGTCTTCCTGTCATCGATCGTACACCAAGAAATGTCGGCGTTGCTTTGGTAGGCCAAAATAAGAGGAGTTATACTATTGTTAGCAGGTTTCGTATAATATAATTATTTTCTTTTATTTGAAAAGAAAAGGGGGGGTGGGGGGTCTTAATTACAAAAAAGTTTTAAGACAGTTGCATACATTTCCAACAACACATTTCTAAACTAATGAACACTACCTAGGTACCTACAATCGCCATCATATGCAAATGAGCCTCGTTCTCCATAGAATGAATTGTGTTTCCCACAGAACTCATTCTATAGGACAGAATTCATTCTATAGGACAGAATTTATTCTGTCGGACAGAATTTATTCTGTCGGACAGAATTCATTCTGTCGGACAGAATTCATTCTGTGGGATAACAGAATTCATTCTGTGCACAAAATGAAATGTGTATCCCACAGAATAAATTTTGTGCACAGAATGAATTCTGTCCTACAGAATGAATTGTGTGTGCCACAGAATGAATTCTGTCCTACAGAATGAATTCTGTCCTACAGAATGAATTGTGTGTGCCACAGAATGAATTCTGTGCACCACAGAATGAATTGTGTGCACAGAATGAGGAAAATGCCTCATTTTACCACTAAAAATCGAGCAAATAATTGTTTGACGTTTTGAATGCCATACACAGGCGGTTGCTACGTCCCCACATGAGGACTTTCCCAGACACATATTATGTGGTTGTCACGTCGGGAAGGGATAGAAACAAGAACCACCACATGATGTGGTTACGTCTAGAAAGTGTTAACGATATAGTGGGACAATAGATCCTGAGGCCCCCCGTGGAGATACCGGGGGGTCTTTTTGCATAAATAGTTCCCCCACCTTCTGGAAGTTCTGTGCTTGTAACTTCCTCTAATCCGTCACTCTCTTTGACTCTGCCTTTTCCCTTTGCTCACTGTCATCTGCTATCTTTCTGCCTTACCGGTCCATTCTCCTGCCTTTTTTTTGTTTTGTTTTTTAACGAAACGCTTTCAAAAACATTTCCTCCAGCCGAAGTCGGACTTGCTGGGCCTAACTATTTCTTAGTTAGGCGCATAACGGCAGCATAACGCATCTGCTCTCATAATTGACAGGAAACGGTCTGAGCGATCGAAGAAGAAGATCCTGAGGTACTGCAATGCCAGGATCTAGGAAAGTTCGGATGCTTTTGAATAATCAAGATGATATAACAGGAAATGGGGCAGTGGGTGGGTGCCTCATGCCTCCATACGGGGAGCTGGACGACCCCGCCCCCTCCACGAGTCTCTCCCCGTGGGGTCTTTCGTAAAAATAGTTCCCCTCACCTTCTGGAAGTTCTGTGCTTGTAACTTCCTCTTGTTCTTTGACTCTCTTTGACTCTGCCCTTTCCCTTTACTTTCTGTCATCTACTATCTTTCTGACTTATTGGCCCCATTCTCCTGCCTTTTTCTTCTTCCCAAAACACCTTCCAATCTTTGAGCTCATCCTAAATCGGAATGTGTCGGTTGTACGCAGTGGGGAGACCAGTGAAAACTGAAAACCGGACACTACATACGTATCTTACCCTTTATGGCCTTATGGCCTGAATGAATGAAAAGTAGTGTTTTACGTCCTCTCGACCCGGGAAGGCACATATGGGACATGTATTATTTGTGAGTTGTTTAAATAGGACATAAAACATGTACAAAACAAACAATTTGACAGACATCACAACCACGGAGACAAAACATAAAAAATGGGGCGAAGGTAACTCTTAGCGACATGTCAAATAAATAACATTTATATTTGAAAGGATCTAAAATTTTAAAATCTTACTATCTATGAATGAATGAAAAATGGTGCTTTACGTCCTCTCGGTCTGGAACAGACACATATGGGACATTTGTAAATACAAAGATGGTGGGAACAATACTGGCTGCAATGCCCGGAGCCAGTGCAACACCAGTAAAGTCCCGAGTTTTTAACAATATAGATATGTGCAGCGGTAACCACGCCTCGGATAAACCTCATCGGCTATGGTACCGCCACGAAGTTTGAGGTAATTAACTTACTATCTATGAGAACGCAGAAGAAGAAGAAGAAGAAGAAGAGGAGAGAAAAGGGTCGTGTTTTGAGTTAGGGCCTATATTATTGAATACAGAATGTTTAAAATCATAACTCGGCAGGTCTTTAACCTAAAAAGGTAATCAGGTCAGCTGTGTTTGTCCTTCATGTGTAATTGACCTGATTGTTTCTTTCATCGAGTTTTTAGGTCAAATCGCTGGTCAGAGAAGAAAAGGGGGCCTTGTATTGTAAATGGAAGCGACGAGGTGAGTTAAGGGCCTTTGTTGCGAGTGGTCAAACCAGAGAGCTGATCAAACATATCGATCCGTTGACCTCAATAACGACAGAATTGTCAGTCCCTTTCTCAGGGGCGAACTGGGTCCCTGTTCACCCTTTCACCGCCAACGTCACATTTATGCACCACAATGGTTTAACACCCATGTCACTAAAAGGCATCAAAACAAGACCTGTCATCCGAAGACGCTATTTTCTTAACTCTGGGAAATAAGGATAGGCCTAATGTCATGTCATGTCACAATGCATATCACAGAGGAATTCACAATACTGCAGATAATTTTTTTCTCTCTACCCAGTTAAGTTTGAATGGTATAATTATTTTGGCTGAAAAATGGCTGGCGGCGAAAGGGTTAAAAGAGCAGGGGATTTTACTTTGCTTGCTCTCCTCTCTCTCTTTCTTGTTCTCTCTCTCACTGACACGCACGCGCACGTACTGACACACACACACACACGCGCACGCACGCGCGCGCACGCACGCACGCACGCACACACACACACACACACACACACACACACACACACACACACACACACACACACACACACACACACACACACACACACACACACTACACACGTAGCCAACCAAAAAGTCATGCTGCTCTTTGTTGGAAGTGTTGTGTTGTGATCTTTGCTGCTTTTCTTTGTTTCACTCGAAATCTCTAACTAGGCTTGTCCTCTCTCTCTCTCTTAATGTTTGACTTTTCTGCTTATTTACCTTAAACTTCAGACTAAAAACTAAAACACACACAAAGGTGTATTGTGAGTGACTAAGAGATAAGAGTGAGTGAGTGAGTGAGCGAGCGAGCGTGTGTGTGCGCATGTGTGTGCATGCTCGCCTGTGTGCGATTGTGCATGCATCGTACTATATGTGTATAATGCCTATATCACAGTGTGTAAACAAGCGCGTAGTGTAGAGCTATGTGTAGGGCGTGTGGTGTGTTTGTATTGAGAGAGAGAGAGGGGGAGAGAGAGAGAGAGAGAGAGAGAGAGAGAGAGAGAGAGAGAGAGAGAGAGAGAGAGAGAGAGAGAGAGAGAGAGAGAGAGAGAGAGAGAGAGAGAGAGAGAGAGAGAAGAACGAACGAACGAACGAACGAACGAACGAACGAATCTTTTTTTTTATTGATGGTTAAGAATAAGCATAGCTTCTTTACATCTTGCCATCAGAAAAGAGAAAATGCAAAAAACAAAATCATGAATAAACAACATTAGCTAGTAAATCATAATGTAGACCAAAAACGCAAGAAAATGTACATGAAAATACCAAGAAAACAACACACGCGCACACACACACGCGCGCGCACACACGCTCACACACGCACGCACGAATAAACCGACACAGACACACACACAGACACACTAACAAAAGTCGACGCTAACATCAAGATAAATAACCATACATATCAAGTCACATCATAATAATGAAAAATCAATGACACATGAAAACATATGAAATGAGAACATCGAGTTGGCGCTAGTGACAAATTATGGATTATGAGGACTAGAATAAATATTTATTACTTTGAATTAACAAACTCTGTCATCAACAGCTTATGCTAGTTATGTTTAAAACTGCTCAAACTACCTTTGATTGTTGAAGTAGCGAGGATCGTGTTCCACAAAGCACCACCAGAATAGGTTAGGCTTGACTTGAAAAGGTCAATGCGCGGCAAAGGTAACATGAGTTTGTGTGTATGGCGTTGATCATTAGTTATAAATTTATTTGTGAGTGATGGTGGAGCACAACCAGATAATATTTTGAACATAAAAACAGCCTTGTTGAATGTAAGTTTCAAATGGAAAGGCAAGATGTCTAATGTCACATAATCCGAAATGGTTAATGTTGACGATTTAGCTAAGACTAATTTCAGAGCACGTCTATAAAGACTTGACAGTGGCTTTAGAATATTTTCACTTGCACCATCCCAGATAGTTGATGCATAATTTATATGGGATTCAATAAAGAAATGAAACAATATTTTACGAGAATGTAAGTCTAAAAAGTTTTTAATTTTGGATAATTGAAATATTTTTAGGGAGACACATTTGCAAACATTTGACACATGTTCAGACCAGGAGAGGTTTTCGTCAACAACTACACCAAGAACTTTGTGGAAAGAAACTTGATTAATATTGTTACCGTTTATAAGAAGAGGAGGGACATTAAGATGAAGATTTTGTCGTTTCTGTCTACTTGTTATAACCATAAATCTAGTCTTTAATGGATGGAGACTCATGTGATTTAATTCAGACCAGTTAAGTAATTCATCAATGCTCTTTTGTAATATAGACAATACAGTTCTGTAATCAGAATGACTTGAATGCAGTGTAGTATCATCTGCGAATAATTCGCACAGAGAACTGAGAACTAGAGGCAAATCATTAATGTAGATAGTGAATAATAAGGGTCCAAGAACTGAACCTTGAGGTATACCATACTTGGTTGTTAGAGTGGTAGACATAACGCCATTAATTGCAACAATCTGCTTCCTATCAGTTAAAAACGACGAAAGAAGCTCTATTATGTTAGTAGATATACAATATATTTTAAGCTTTTTTAGAAGTAGGGAATGATCAATGACGTCAAATGCTTTCGCAAAATCAACTATAAGGACACCAGTTAATTCATTGTTATTAATATTGGATAGCCACTTATCTACTAGGCTAGTGAGTGCTGTGTGGCGAGAATGTTTAGCTCTAAACCCAGACTGGCAAGGATGGAGTAGATCGAAATGATCAAAATGATTGATATGTTTTTTAATATGAGTTTCAAAAGGTTTAGATAGGGCAGAAATGATAGATATAGGCCTGTAATTGGACGGGTCTGAGCGATCGCCAGATTTATATATAGGAGTGACTTTAGCCACTTTGAAAGCTTTAGGGAATTGATTTTTTGAAATAAACAAATTATAGACATAAGTTAGTGTTTCGGTCAATAACTGGAGCAGAGTGTTTTAAAATGAAACTATCAATATCATCAAGTCCTCTAGTACTAGTTGGTTTTAGGTGGATTAGTGCATTATAAACCTCATAAGTGGCCAGAGGGGGTATACTAAGTTCAGATAAAATTTCTTTTTTAGAACAAAAATCGTGTAAGCATTTAAGATCGTTTTCTGAAGATTTGTCTGAACTAATAATGGAACTAGCTATTTCTGAGAAATGTGCATTTAACGTATCAGGAGATAGATCCTTTATTGCATGATGTTTTACATTGGCATGCTTATTAGTTAACTGATTTATGGCTGTCCATATTGATTTGCTGTCAGATTTTGAAGAAACTAATTGCTGAAAATATTCCTTTTTTGATGCCCTTTTTAAGGTGGTAACAAAATTCCTTTGTTTACGGGCATCTTCTAAGTCGCCATTAGCAAAAAGCGACTCTCAAATTACAGAGTTGGTGAGCAAATTTCCGCAAGATTAGTAGGTTGGGTTGCATAGATATGGTCAATCAAAGTCTGAGAGGTTGCAGATATTCTTGTCGGTTTATCAATAACCTGGGTAAGAAGCATTGATTCAAAACAGCGGGACCATGTTTCATTACGTTTTAACAGGTCAATATTAAAGTCACCAAGCAAAGATATTTCATTGGAGAGAGAGAGAGAGAGAGAGAGAGAGAGAGAGAGAGAGAGAGAGAGAGAGAGAATTGACAATGATTTAATTGCATATAGGCCTGTGGCCCGTTACAATGTTATCGTAACAAAAGCAAAAAAACAACAACTAAAAAGCACAAAGAAACAATGAGCAAATAAACACATGCATGCATACATACATACATACATACGCCCGCACACACGCACGCACACACACGCACACGCACACGCACACGCACACGCACGCACGCACACACACACACACACACACACACACACATGCACGGATGTGCGCACGAACGCATGCACATACATACATACATACATACATACATACATACATACATACATACATACATACATACATACATACATACATACATACATACCAAAAATATAAACAACATGGGAGTAATTATGCATGAGTACACAGTACGCATGCATACAAGAAACAAGCATACATACACAATTGACTAATCGACTTCTGAAATTGTCTGCACAAAGGCTTCTCAAACATTCTCTTTACGCTTTACATCAGGTTTACATCATTCTCTCTACGCTTTAGAGATAGAAAAACAAATTTGGACAATTTAAGTTGGCTATCGATGTCACCACTAAAAAATCTTGCACATGGCTCGTGTTTGGACAAATGACTTCCTGAACTCCTAATCGAATATTTAATTATAAGGTCATTGTATCGTGAACATTCAAACTATAAACATATGCCAATCAAGTTAGAAATTTCTCCTGCTCCTACTAACTTTTCTAATAAAGTTACTGTCTGGAGAAAAGACAAAATCGATGTTTTCATTATTAACATAGCTACTAATTTGAGAGAGAGAGAGAGAGAGAGAGAGAGAGAGAGAGAGAGAGAGAGAGAGAGAGAGAGAGAGAGAGAGAGAGAGAGAGAGAGAGAGAGAGAGTCAAAATGTGTCTTTATTGACGGAAAAGAATAAGCAACACATTTAGCTTTTTTTTTTTAAATCCTGTTGTCATGAAAAACATGGTTGTCTGTGTGTGTGTGTGTGTTTGCGGCGGCGCGCGTGCGCGTGCACGTAGATGTTACATACACTGCTCAGCTCACTAGGGGCCGGCCTATGCGATGCATATCTCAGCTGTCAGACATTGCGCGTATCATGTGTGTGCATAACCGGCGACGCGACGGCTGTGCTGATGACAAGATGCGAATGAATGAATAGTAAGCTTTACGTCCTCCTGGTCCATATGTGGGACACTAATTCCAATTTCGTTTTAGAAGACAATTAAGATGCTTGTATTAGGCCTATTTATGTCTTTGCCGATTCGGACGCAGGCGACCCGTTGCCTGTGCCATCAGACAGACAGTAAGAAGAGACCAGGGCCTATAAAAAAAAAAGCCTATACTGATATACGAAAATGCAGTTCTAAATCACCGAGTCATCATGATGGCCGCACGACGTATTAAGTGGGACAAATAACATTTTCATTGGGGTTTCCGCCCTCCCTCTCATCCACATATGCTATCTTCTTCTTCTTCTTCTTCTTCGTTCTCTTCCCAACCACCATCATCAATTTGATGGTTCTGTTGGTTATAAAACATGGGGACTTCGGTCAGGCAGGGACTGTAGATCGGAAACATAGCCGCCCGGATGATCAGCGTTGACTGATATGGAAGGGAATTAAGGGCGGGGGGGGGGGTGGGGTTGGGGTGGGGGGGGGTGGGGGGCATCTGGTGAAGAAGAAACTCTGAGACGAAAGTTGGATTAGAATGGAACATGCAAACAAGAGGCCACGTGTAACCGGTAGCATCCTTTTTTGTTTTTGACTTTATTCGTGTTTTCTTTATACCTATTGAGATAATCAGTCTAAGCCTTATTACCAGCGGCCTGAAAGTCGCTCCAGAAGGTCGTTAGGCAAACACCTCAGTCACCAACCGGATTTTTCCGGTTACTGCATCTTCGCCCCTTTTAACCCCCCTCCTCCCCTTCTCTACACACACACACATCCCCACCAGGGTTGGATCTACTGGGGGGGGGGGGGGATGCTTTGGGTGCTGCAGCACCCCACCCTCGGCTGTCAACGCTCTTAAGAAGTTCTGTTCTGAGCTCACAGGAGATGCCACAAAACAGTTTTAAAATGTTGAAAACTCGTTGGACCCGACCCCCACCAGGGCTTTAACCCTGGACCCCACCGGGGCCTAGGCGGCCCCTGGACCTCGGCCTAAAAAAAGTTTCAAGCACCCCCCCTTCAAAAGTCTGTGATCCGGTCCTGCCCACCCCCACACATACACACCCAAACACCCTGGCAAGTGGCAAAGGACAAATAAGCCTACCCACTATTTAGGTACTACAGATAAGTTTACTAAACTCAAACTCAGTTATTTGTCGTAAAAACCGCCACAGGATTTATTGACACAGAAATGGTAAGGACATACCACGAAAGAAAACTTACTATTTCAACAATGACAACAGCTGGATGAAAATGAAACCTTTGAAAAATGCAACATTTTGGAGGAAATAAGAGCTCCTGGATGTGTGTGTGTGTCTCTCGATGTCACTGACGTGTGTGTGTTCTCTCTCTCTCTCTCTCTCTCTCGCTCTCTCTCTCAGTTTTGATCGGGCCCCATCCCAATCCTCAACGACCCTCTCGCTTTCTGTCAGTCACATTCGCTCTTTCTGTCAGTGACATTCGCTCTTTTCGTACGGTCGCGCAAATGGGAATATTCAGAGAGTCGCGCTTTTTGCATGCTGCCGTTTTGATGACGTGACGCTGCGAATTTCTAACTTGACTGAGTAAGAGTTCACATCATCACCAATTGGCCTATTACCGTATAACATCCACCCACACTCCGAGTTCACATCAGTCAGCGAATACTGACATGGGCCGATTATTTCTGAACGGTCAAGCTACCTACGCTTTTCGATTGTGGCTCACCACCACCCACCGAGACATCGGGGAACCGATCTGTTGCGTTGTGAAGGGAGTGATTGGCAGCTGTCAAATTCGCCTGGACAGGGGTCAGTTTCTGATGCGTCCATCACTATACAACACGGCCATTCTTTCAGGTGATTTACTTCAGTTGCTCGTTCATTGAAATTTTGCGTTATATATATATATATATCTCTCTCAATGTTTTTTATTGTTGAAAATAAGAAAAAGAAAAAAATAACACTGAATGCACGCCTTGTATGTAGATTAACGAATGTGGCAAAAGATCCCTCCCCCCCCCTGGTTTGTGTGTGTGGAATTTGTTGACCTAGACCTATTGGCCTACACAGGTCCTCTACTGTGACGGGGGGGGGGGGGGGGGGGGGGGGGGGTGAAAAAAGGCGGGAAAACGCTATCCGGATGGGAAGGGGGGGGGGGGGGGGGGGCAAGGAGATTATAGGGATGAAGCGTTGGAAAATAGAAGATTCAGTTGCTGGATAGCTTGGTGGACGGACTCAAAGGTGGACATGACCAGCACAGTTACAGAGACCTGCCCTGCGTGTGCACCTTGGAGTCAGCGACAGTCATAAGGACTAAAGGAGGTAAGCCGCATTCTTCAATTTCTTGTCTTTTTTTCTGATCAGTGATGTAGTAGTTCAGGGCAAGAAGTGGGCCTCGCGGCCCTTTTTCGTTTGTTACTTTGTTTTCGTGGTGGTTGCTACTTAAGCTAATCTAGAAGTTGATCAAAATTCGAATGGACTTTTTTTTTTTTTTATTCATCTTTTTTTTTTTTACATTAAAGGATCTTAGTCCTGAAGATTTTTGAAAGAGTTTGTGTTAGGTGCAGCTTTAATGTTAGTTGACAAATTATTGCAGTCTTGGACTGACATCTCTGTTAGAAAAAATAAAATTTGCGAATGTTAGTAGATGAACGTCTCCGTACTATTTGAAGTATTTCGTGTCTTGTCTTGTGTGTGGTAGACCTACTTTTGACAAAAAAATGTGTTAAAGTCTATGTAATAAAACATTTGGTTATAGTTTAGGTGGTGAAATTTGAATGTGTGCAGCAGTGGGCAAATGTACTAACAGTAACACCGTATTTTTCAAGTTTTTCGGTTAGGCCTAGGCATACATTTGTTAAAGTTACAAGTTACAGTATACTAAGGCAGGTATGTGGGCAGGGCAGGCAGCTTAGGCCTACCCCATTAAGTATGAAAGATGAGGACTAGAGACTGCACAAGGCATACTACAGACTGTCTAAAGGACTTTATTATTTCGACTAGGCCAACTGAACCAACACTCATTATCTAGAGTGGTAGCTTTTTTTTGTCGCTGTGCCACATAGACCCTACATAACAATGTGGCCCTGTCAACTAACGTCAGGATCAAGGCAGGAAGGACGGTCGCTAAATCTTAACATTCTTTATATTTAATTTTAAAAAAAATCTAGGTAGCAGTCTATTGTTGCTTGGGATAAGCATTTGTAGACCCATGAGAAGGAAAAGGACTTAGTAAACAGATGGGCAGAGAAAGGAACAATGATTTTTTGTGGGGGCCAGTAGCATTTTGCTAGGCCTAGCTTATGTTGTGCGTGGTCAGCACTCTGTCTACCTTCCACCCAGGAAAACACGCACCTGTCGATAGGTTTCAAATCCAAATGACCCAGTTTTCCCGGTCTGTGTCTGGCGAGAGAATGCCACATCGTTCAAAACTGACCCGAGAGCTAGGCCTAGGCCTAGGCCAAGCATCGACAGCACTTTGTGGAGTTTGTATTCGCCTGCCCCCCCCCCCCTCTTATCCCCCCCCCCTTATCCCCCCCCCCCCCGCTTACCCCCAATCCATCCAATCAAACCTCAGCTGATGTCGCGCGCTCTTACAACAAAGAATGCGATAGCCTAAAATGCGTCGATCAGTAATCACGGGCAAAGTCACTATCAGTGGGCACCAAATCGCCGCCTGACCGGATATTTTCTTTGTTTCAAAATAAGACACCGCCACGCTGCTGCCGGCGACTGGAATCGCAAGCCAAAATAGGTCACATGGTGGAAAAATAAACCGAACCTTCCACCGCTTCCCCCACTGTAAAGAGCTACCGCAACGGTACCAAGACAAAGGGGGCAAACCGTTATGATCGTGGTTTCTTTGTGTACGGCCAGGCCAGGCTAGCACAAGCGTTGGCGTGCAGCAAGCTGGGAGGGTGAGCTTTCAGCTTTGGTCAGGGGACTCGGCTCTTTGTTCGCGCGACAGCACGAAGCAGTGGTGTTTGTGTGATATTTATTTGACAGTGATTTTTAGCTAGACGATCCAG
>JAGGCT020001248.1:0-7500 GCA_017654935.2 Phymorhynchus buccinoides
ATAAATTATGAAAATAGGGTCTTCAGATAGCAGGCCCTGATTTCATGCCTTTTAGTGACATGTGTTCATGTCACTAAATAAATTATGAAAATAGGGTCTTCAGATAACAGGCCCTGATTTCATGCCTTTTAGTGACATGGGTTCATGTCAGGGTCTTCAGATAACAGGCCCTGATTTCATGCCTTTTAGTGACATGTGTTCATGTCACTAAATAAATTATGAAAACAGGGTCTTCAGATAACAGGCCCTGATTTCATGCCTTTTAGTGACACCATTGCGGTGCATAAATGCGACATTGGCGGTGAAAGGGTTAATGGAAATTCTTGGCTGAAATGTGGCTGGCGGTGAAAGTGCTAAAACACTGTTAAGAGCATTTAAAGACCACATTAAAGATTATCCTTTAAAGATATGAAAGATAAGATAAAAATACGCATAACTCAAAATTCTTTTTTTTTTTAAATGAGATTTTTTTATTTTTCAAGCCTGTCGTGAGATACTAGCCCAGCGACTTAATGTCCCTTTTGAGGTGCTGGGTGACAAACGCACAAACCCTACCCCCTGTCTCTGTCTCTGTCTTCATAGTAGTCGTTGCTGTAGCCGCGAGGCTCCGGCCCAAAGTCCGCAGATCGCTTCGGGATGCGAGACGTGTCTGAAAACGGGAGGGACATCGTGATGATGAGCAATGTACTATGTAGTCATTCGTCATATCAAAACGTTTTTGCAATCTTGTACTTCAGCCACCCCCTGTTTACGATCCTCGCTCTCAAAGTCTACTTCTGTCAGGTTTTGATGAAAATAAATCCCAGGCTGATCCTAACCCTATCATCCCTTTCCCCCCTGAGAATGGTAGAATGTTGCTACTCAGCGAGTGTGTAATGCGCAAGGTAGCCAAACTTTCTTCAACAGATGTCTGAAACAGGAGGCACACAGTAAAAAATGTTTTATTAATAATATACCATATTTTTCGGACTACAGTGGAACCTCCCTTATAAGACTCCCTCCCACATAAGACCTACTTCTCTGAGACATTGCCCTTCTTTGTAAGTATTAAAATTACCTCCCTTATAAGACTCCCTCCCATATAACACCTACTTCTCTGAGACATTGCCCTTCTTTGTAAGCATTAAAATTACCTCCCTTATAAGACCCCTCCCTTATAAGACCTAATTTTGGATGATTTTTGAAGGTCTTATAAGGGAGGTTCCACTGTATAAGACGCGCCCCCCCAAATTTGACATAAACTTCATCTTTTGCTTTCATGCTTTCTTCCTATATTAGAAGTCATGTTTTAAGGCGCAGGGGTCTTAGTCTGGGAAACAAAATATCGCCTTATACTCCAAACAATATGGTGATCTTTCATCACAACATTGTCAAGATAATAAATGTCTGAAACAGGATTATACAAGATAAATATCGTAGTCATTCACAGAACACTCAGGATCAACAATGTCTGGAAAAGACGAGAGAGCAGTATCATGAATACTTAAATCAT
This sequence comes from Phymorhynchus buccinoides, assembly GCA_017654935.2. Taxonomy (NCBI): domain Eukaryota; kingdom Metazoa; phylum Mollusca; class Gastropoda; order Neogastropoda; family Raphitomidae; genus Phymorhynchus; species Phymorhynchus buccinoides. Next base: position 1,493 of record JAGGCT020001248.1, read on the forward strand.
TCACCACAGAATACACTTCGATGCAGATGCCTGAAACAAGAGATAAAGTAAAAACATTGAACCAGAACTAAAAATGCTGAGAACAAAAAATCAATATTATGGACGTCTGAAAAGGGATGCACTACAACATTAATATTTAAAATCACCTAACACCAGGAAATTGACAATATAGGTATATGAAACAGAAAGCTAAGGCAGCATTAACATTTAAAATCACCTAACACAAGGATATTGACAATATAGGTATATGAAACAGAAAGCTAAGCATAAATATTAAAATCACATACCCCTCAAAAAAGATCAACCTTGACTAAATCTTTGATAGGCAGGCTAGTGCTGTAACAGCATTCATAAACTTTAAGCCCCATCATATTGATCTGTATCAAAGTCAATAACAGCAGAACAAAATGTCAAACGTATTCAATATCATTTCATGAATATGTCCACCCTCAAGAGAAAGGCAAGGGGGGGAAAGCCTGCCACGACCTCACAACATTTAAGAACAGGACAACTGTTAAGAATGAATAATACGCATGCAATGGCCAACACCCAAACAATTAACAAAGTTAATAGCATGCTCAGCAAGATAATCATACCATTATGTACATAGAAATTAGGCAAATGCTGAAGATATTCGCAACATCAAAACGGCACGACACTAAAATCTACGAAAATGGACGCAAACTCACTAAAAAAAGATACGTTGTACTACAAGTTACACAAGTTCTAGCCTATGATTCATAGCGTGATCAATATATTTGTCATGATAATGAAACAATTGCATGTGATGGTTATACTCAATAGCAAGTCTAATTACCAATGAAACCTTTATTGATACACAGCCGCAATTGCAAGACAAAGAAAATCAAACCTCTCAAATCAATTTTTTTTTCTATCTACAAAATTCATAAGATTTGCTCAGCTACAATGTGCAAAGAAAAGCCAAAACCACTCAAGCTTTCATATAAAAACTCGAAAAAACATTTCTGAACTTTAAATTATATCAACTTTCTCAAGCCTGATAGCTGCTGGCGATCTTGCGAATTGAAGCCCGTTTGTCTGCTGGTAAACGCTGTCACAGCTATGGTCCATTCCCACCATTGCTTAACGAGAACACTCAGAACTGAAGCCTGTTTGCTGGTAAACGCTGTCACAGCTATGGTCCATTCCCACCATTGCTTAACGAGAACACTCAGAACTGAAGCCTGTTTGCTGGTAACCGCTGTTACAGCTATGGTCCATTCCCACCATTGCTTAACGAGAACACTCAGAACTGAAGCCTGTTTGTCTGCTGGTAACCGCTGTTACAGCTATGGTCCATTCCCACCATTGCTTAACGAGAACCCTCAGAATTTTACCCGAATCTCTAGTTTTCCCTACTTCAGTATAAAGGAGAATCTTTAACACCAAAAGTAATATGCATATTTGGTGATTCACACTACCCAGGCATATCTTGGGATACAGCAAAATACTCCACACCGTTTTTATTTTAGAATATGATTTTGATGATTTTATCAATTAACCCCTTCACTGCCTGGTCCTGTATATACTAGGCGATGGATGATGTCATTGATGAAGTCATAACTTTCAATGTCATAGCCCAGGAATGATGGTTTTTGGTTTAGACAAGTCAGGAAAGACATATCTCAAGACCATTTGAATTTTATAATACGAAAATTGATAATTTCTGTTTTCCTCTGGCAGTGAAGGGGGCACAGCTGTTCCACCCCATACAAATTCAAGCTATTTAGTTAAAAGACTGAATCTAGAAATCTTAGATAAAAACTGCACCAAGCTTTTGCTTGTAAACATATTTGGGCTGTATGTTCTTCGTGGTATTTTTAATATATTTCTTCCATCAGATTTATGGTAAAAACTTATTTTGTTGAGCAGTATCATGCAACATATTTAGTAGAAAATGTTCTTGAATAAAACACAAACATAAATACAATTGCCCATGAGTGAACATCTAGCAATGTCCACTGAATATAAGTAATTTTGACACATACTACAACATATTATTGACTGTAATTTATGAAAAGCAACTTAAGGTAAACTAAAGTTGGCTTGAAACAACTTCTGAAAATATAGATAAACTAAATGTTCCTCCCGAAACAGCTGTGGGGGATCTTCTTCTTCTCTTGAGGGCCCACTGGAAATTATAAAATCTTGGCAACGATGAAACTTTCAAAGTGAGCAAATCCCAGAAATCGTATTCCTACAGTTCACTTTGATGAAAGTGAAAAACAGGGTGGGGTGGTGGACAGGGAAGTGAGTGTAAAAAGGGAGTGGTAATACAAGACAAAAAAAATGAAAATCTTAAACCCAAGGGAGAGGGGGGGGGGGGGGTCATGTATGGATATGTATGGATATGACTACAATGGAAGAGGCATTTAACCCCTTGACTGCCAGAAAAAAATAAACAAAAAACCCATTGGGCAAATCATGCCACGAAAAAGACAACTGAGAGAGCCAATCTGGCAAAAGTGTCTGGGGATAGTACTCTCTTGACTGTTACGTACGTAATACGTTGGTGGCAGTCAAGGTGTTAAAAAACAAAACAACAGAAAATGGTTTGAAACAGGTAATAAGAAAAGCAGTCTGACCCATACCACTCTTGAAATAAAGTGTATAATGGAATAAAATGGCTCTTCGGCAAACACTAAGCTAAAAAAAATATGGTAACTGTTTTAAAAAAAAAATATCTACTACTAGCAGATACACACTTTCAAAAACAACACACACACACACAAATAATCTTCTTCCAACAAATGGAAACGCAGGGACACATACCACATCCAGACCTGCCTACTTGGAATTTTCCCAATCAGTAGCCCAGCCAACAATTTTCAGTAGCATGGCAAATTTTTCCGTAGCATCCACAAACAACGGCAATCGATTTGTTCTCTTCCTGAGCCGAAACGCACTGCTTATGTTTCGCCGATTGAACGTGTTGACGGCAATCGTCTCTACCGCCATGATTCACAGAGAAGTCCGCATGGCAGAGGTTGCACTGCAGCGAGCATGGTTCGCACCGAGTCAACTTCTGACGATGCAAGGCCACTCCTCCGTGTAAGCTATTTTAAAAACTTGTGCGGCAGGCCGATGTTTTTTCTTAGAACAAGATGGTGTGCCAGATGATTTTCGTTTTCTGGTTTGGGTTCGTTTTTCTTCGTTTGAAACATCTCCCGAATCGCTACTGCTGCTGGAGTCCGCCATTTTTTTCAGAGAAAGTAATAAGAACGCATGCGCAGTCACTTTGATAAAAACGGAAGTGACTAGGTTATCGCGCATGACACGGCGTCTGCTCTTAGAAGCCGACAAAACCGGGAACGGCATAAGCAAAAATAAAATGTGGCGGCAATTTGTTTTTTCCGTAGCAACGTTAAGGTTGCCGTAGCTCCGTAGCAAAGCTTTATTTTTTGTAGCTGCTACGGCCAAATCGTAGCAGTAGGCAGGTCTGCACATCATAGTGGTCTTCTTACTATCAACACGAGCTTTGCACTTGTGTTTGTATTTGTAGTATTTTCTAGTCACACACTCATCCCTGCGAAACCCGGGCTGCTTCTTCACTGTATAGTGATGTACCGAGGATCGAAAAGTGATAGGACAAACTGTCCTGAGACAAGAGAAATCAATACGACAATGTCCTAGCTCTTGCAGATATCAATAGGACAAAGCGTGCCAGTAATTTAATCAGACATTTGTCCTGACAGGGGAGAACACATGAGGACATTTTCAGTTTCAATAGGTCAATGTCCTATGATACCGGGGCCTCGGGGCATCGCTGCTCACATGGAGAGAGCACTGCCGCAGAGCAGGTGTTAAATAACGACCAAGTTTTAACTTGACCTTAATTGTGACTACAAACTTTCTGTCATACTCAGACTTTCTTTCTTGCCTCTTGAAATTTTTTTTTTTTAAATTTACATTATACTCACACTTCTTGATAATAACCGCAAATAAAAACAACAACAAATAATAAGAATTTTGGTGAGTTTAAACAACGTCCATATATTATAATGATTTTATATTATAGCATAACGAGTCACCATTGCCCACACAGTAAGATGTGCATCTCCCAAATCCCAAGTAAAACAGTAAATGCATAAGTTTAAGCTCTGTTCACGTTTAAAAATCAGTTACAATGTTTTATCAGAGTCGCAGGCAGGCAGCTGGCAATATTTCATCTCCAAGCATTATAATGCACTGTTGACTAGTTTATATATTATAAATGTTCTCCACATACACACATACAGTTATAATGGTTATCAATGTACAGATGCAGATCCACACACCCTCCTCCATTTCTCGGTTCTTCCCGTTTTTTCAGTCTTGCCTTTTTCACTGCAGATTGAGCGCTTCAACCTCCATCGTTTGCAATATTTTCAGGTGTTGCTATATTTTCAGGGGGCGTTGCTATATTTTCAGGTGTTGCTATACTTTCAGGGGGTGTTGCTGTATTTTCAGGGGGTGTTGCTGTATTTTCATGGGGTGTTGCTATATTTTCAGGTGTTGCTATATTTTCATGGGGTGTTGCTATATTTTCAGGGTGCATTGCTATATTTTCAGGGGGTGTTGCTATATTTTCAGGGGGCGTTGCTATATTTTCAGGGGGTGTTGCTATATTTTCAGGGGGCGTTGCTATATTTTCAGGGGGTGTTGCTATATTTTCAGGGGGCGTTGCTATATTTTCAGGGGGTGTTGCTATATTTTCAGGGGGTGTTGCTATATTTTCAGGGGGTGTTGCTATATTTTCAGGGGGTGTTGCTATATTTTCAGGGGGTGTTGCTATATTTTCAGGGGGTGTTGCTATACTTTCAGGGTGCGTTGCTATATTTTCAGGGGGTGTTGCTATATTGTCAGGGGGCGTTGATCTGCACCCTTACACAACCTTGTGAGTGAAACAACATCGATGATCAACCACACTGCTACAGCAAACCTCTATCCTTGTGCTTGGTTCATTGCGTTCTTTCCGTCTTGCCTCTATTATTGAATGAAGATTTTTAATTGAAATGAAAATTAACGTTAAACATAGCAAGCGATAGAGGTTGAAGTGCTCAATCTGCAGTAAGAAAGGTAAGACTGAAACAAATTGGAAACCGATAAATAGAGGATGGGGGTGTTGATCTGCATCTTTACCGTGGTTATCATTGTACAGATACAGACATAGCGGTGAACCTCCTTCAGGGGACCGTTTTACAAGGGCGAACGCTCATAGCCATTCGCAGAATTCTGCAAAAACGGTCCTAAGAAACACTTTCGTTTGCCGATAGTTTCGCAAATGCTTTGCTGCTCTTCCAAAGGTGATGAGTGGCGAACTATCACGTGACTTGCAAGGGGTTAATACATTTTTTGTTTGGCTAAAATCTTTTTCTTTTTTTTAAACCAATCAGACAAGCGCTTGTGATATTTTTCCTCAAACGTTTTGTAAAGTCGGTTCTTAGACCCCTTTCGGCGCATATGTAATTCGCGCGGCGAGCAAGCTCCAGTGAAACTCAACAATGCTTTACTATATAAACATGTATCCTAGGGATCCAGTGAATGATAAAGTTATTATTTCGCTTACTTAAGGATAATGTGATGAGAAGCTAAACCACTACATAGAACTCTTTGGGTTATTTGTTTATCTGAATGTACAGTGTGGAACTGTGGAACCCTTTTGTGTGTGTGTGTGTATGTCACTGTGTGTGTGTGTGTGTGCGTGTGCGTGTGCGTACGTGCAAGCATGTTTTTGTTTTTTCTCTCTGACGTTTGTTTTAACTTTCTTCTGAAGGGATCATTACATTTCTTCCGCAATCCTTGCTTTCAGAGACTTCTCCTCCAGCCAAAATGACGAGGTTCACCGCTACGAGCGATTAAACAACAACAAAATAATAAATATAAATTAAAAAACACCAACAATGCAAACAAAGGGTGCAGACAGGATAGAGGAGAGCAAGTGTAAGAAAACCAAGCAACACAAGCGGGCGGGCGGACAGTGAGAGGAGGAGCTTACTATCGGCGTT
>JAGGCT020001248.1:12500-25000 GCA_017654935.2 Phymorhynchus buccinoides
GCTTTCATTTATCGGATTTTGTGTGTTGTTTGCATTCAGTGAGTGTTTCAGTGCACGCACTAACGCCGATTTATCAGTTTGATAACGGAAAGGAGCTGCTTTTCAACTTATTTTTTGTAAAGTGAGACCATTCACTGAGTTCCAACTTATGGAGTGTGACCGATCACCTAGTTTCAACTTGGGAGTTGACTTCGCATTTAGGCCTACGTGTGCACAGAGTTCGTAAAGATCGACACGATCGCGACTGTTTCAGTTCAAACTTTGATCATAAACTGCTCAGTGATGACACATGTGCATAAAAGTGGTGACATTTAGTGGTCAGATCGTGATATCGCTGATTAAATTCTTCAATTTCGGCATGAGAACGGTTCGTTTTTACCGAGATTGACCTAACAACAGTGGTACCCCAGCTGTGCGTCGGCTCGAATTGAGGCCGAGAAGGATAGATATCATCGTTTTTGCGACTGATAATTGTCAGAATGTGTTGCATCGGTCGTAAAATCAACAAGATTTACGGTCGCAAGACGCGTTAGAGGGGGAGTCGTAAATGAGGAGGCAAGTTTAGAAGAAAAACGATCCGTCATTCATATTTCAGTCGTAAAAGAGGGGAGGTCGTAATTCAGAGGGCCGTTCGTGAGGGGGTCGACTGTAGTAGTAGTAGCAGTAGTAGTAGTACACATAGTCACAGCAGTTGTAAAAAATCCAAAACAAATCACAACAGTTGTTGCTGATTGTTATGTGTATTTTTACCGGCCAAACGAAGTCTGACCGGTATTGTTTTGTCTGCTCATGTTATTGGATTTTTGTTTCATGTTTTTATTCAATTTCAATTGTGTGTAAAGCGCCCTGTAGCCTACATAGTAGGATGAGCGCTATATAAATTTTCCTCATTATTATTATTATCTTTGAGCCAAAATTGTAGTTGTACAAGACCAGTGTACAACTGAAACAAACAAGTTTACCCCCATATGCCATTAATGTTTTCCATCTATGTTCCACCCCTTTTAGTAGTTTTGCACCTGAAAATAATATCCCGCCCCCCAAAATTGGTCCTCAATTTTCGCTGAAATTAGCAACATTGCAGAATATTGGGAGCCCTGATTCTAACAATCCGCTTACCTCCAGCCTCAGAGGTGACCACCTCGATGAAGTACCCCTCCCCCCGGCCCTTGTCAGAGCAATACAACACAACACAATACAATACCTCCAGCCTCAGAGGTGACCACCTCGATGAAGTACCCCTCCCCCCGGCCCTTGTCAGTGCAATACAACACAACACAATACAATACCTCCAGCCTCAGAGGTGACCACCTCAATGAAGTACCCCTCCCCCCGGCCCTTGTCAGAGCAATACAACACAATACAACACAATACAATACCTCCAGCCTCAGAGGTGACCACCTCGATGAAGTACCCCTCCCCCCGGCCCTTGTCGGTGCGGGCCCAGATGTGGATGCGGTACTTGGTGTGGGTCAGCAGCCCGCTCAGCATGGCCTGGGTGGCGTACGGGTCAGCGATCTGCGGGTCTCTCTCCTGCATCTCCCCCAGGTCTAGACCAGTCACTGTCAAAAGTCAAAGTCAAAAACATTTTCCTTATTTTACGGACTATAAAGCCGGGTTCACATTAGACGCAAGTTCCGCACGGAAAACCCTAAATAAGTGGAAGAAAGAAGGATAAGGTCGGGTTCACATTACTCATTAGACGCGTAAGTTCCGTATGGAAAACCCTAAATAAGTGGAAGAAAGAAAGATAAGGCTGGGTTCGCATTAGACGCGTAAGTTCCGTACGGAAAACCCTAAATAAGTGGAAGAAAGAAGGATAAAAGTTTACGCATATAGGGGAAATTCGGACACGTGCGCAAATATTTTGCCTGCTTTGTTTCACTTCTTTATGGATTGCGCACAGGTTTCTGCATGGAGTATCCGGCTTAAGTGTGTACATGGCCTTAGGCAATACAAGTAAGGTTAGGCTAAGACCCTGGCATCTTTTAACTTTTTCGCGCCGCACCAGCCACTTTCGGCTGGAAGCGAAAGTGGCAGTTAATGACGCACCAGCCTCAAGTAGCGGGAGCTTCAGCTCTTATCTGTAGACGGACCAGCCCCATGAGGCTGGAGCTATTTTTAAAAAAAATCTCTCCTTCTCCCTATTGCGGTATAGTGGAAAAAAACTGCACTACTAGCAAATAGGGAGCCTTATCTAGGATAGGAGGCTATTTGGTTTGTCTTGACCTGACCTTCACCATCTAATTTTTTAAAAATCCCGGTTTCTCTTGTGGCGCGAAAGCAGTGTCTGGAATCTTCCACACTACACACATGTGATGTAGCAGAGTGCGTTCTCTCTCTCTCTCTCTCGCTCTCTCTCACACACACACATACACACACACACACGCGTTCCGCTACAGCCTACACAAAGTTTTACTAATGAAGTAGAGTGGGACGATGCCCTCTCTCTCTGTCTTTTTTTTTTCTCTCTCTCTTTCTATTTATTTTCTCTCTCTCTCTCACACACACACACACACACACACACACACACACACACACACACTCTCTCTCACACACATACACACACAAAGCTATTTTTTTGCATGTTTCGGATAAGTCATTTGAAGTAGAATTGTGGCGAAGTAGTAATCATATCATCTTTGAAAATTATACGAGAGTAAAGTTGAAGTCTTGCTCTTTCCAATGATGTATAGCAATAAGAACTTAACTATGGCAAAAGTACCGTAAAAAAAATCGCAAAAGTGCTAAAATCGTGCCGTCGCCAACAGTTGTGAGGTTGAACGAACTAGCCGGCACTCGGCGCAGCCACTGCCGAGCAGCAGCCGGCTGGGAAGGTTTAATGGGAGTGATAATATAGTCAGAAACTATAATAACAAAATCTGAATTTTGTGTAATCAGGTGCGCCCTGTAGTCCGTAAAATACGGTTATTGCCTCATTAGGGAAATCAACAATGTGGTTGGTCTCATACAAGCACATCACAAACAACAAAAAACACAGCAGTTCAGTTCCATTTATAATGAAACAAAGCTAAGAAAAAGAACTGACAGTAAGTCATGCTTTCAAAATTATAGGCATACAGTTCCCCCGAAGTTGGAATGGCTGCCCACATGGCGGGGTAATGAAAAATGGTCATACACGTAATGTTCTCATCCCTAGCTGATGCATTTGTACCATAGTGTTCAAGTGCTTCGGCTGTTCAGATGATCCCTGGAGTGTTTTAGCCAGGGTACAACAACAACAACAACAACAAAAGAAACATAGGTATAGGGTGCATACATCGCAAGCCACATCAACCCCATTCTGTTCAGTACATTAATTCTGTAGTCCTCCATACACGAATCTGATGAAATATCTGAGCTGCATGTCCAATCAGCTAGCGAAGCTACCCATGTTAGCCGAGTAAAGCTGGCAGAGATAGGGGGAAATGGTCGTAAGAAACGGACGTACAAACAACAGCGTGGTTAATTATGATCATCAATACTCAACTCTTCAAAAATCACTCCAGTTGTTAGAAAATTAAACAATATTCAAATGCTGATCGTTTCCAACAGAAACTCAGCCGCCATTTTATTTAGCGATCGTAGCTACTAGCGAGGCGGCTAATTAGGGAACTTAACTGGCTAGCTTTGCTACGAAGTAGTGGTGTCCAATGAAACGCCTTCCCTGACTTCCACTACAGAGTGGTTAGCTTCACTACGCTTCGGAAACACGTCTCAGTGTTTTTGTATCAAATATTTTATCAGATTTGTGTATCGGAGTCTGCATGAATATAACGAACGAAAATAGAAGGAATTCATCAGAAACAATTAAACATTTCACCAGAATTATGTCACAAACGTCATCAGTTGGATAGTCGTACAACTGACAATAGAAAAAAAGGCTTATCAGAATTATCAAGCAAACATAGCACCACGAAAGGGACATTAAGTCGCTGGGCTAGTTTCTCACAACAGGCTTGGAAAGTCAAAAATCTAATGTTTTTGTCAATTTTGAGTTATGGGTATTTTCGTGCTTTCTAACATCTTATCTTTTCATATGTATAAAGGATAGTCTTTACTGTAGTCTCTAAATACTCCCAAAAGTGCTTTAAAATTAGGTCAATGCATTTTCTTCAGCTAGGCTATAATTTAGACTGCTTTCTCAAAATGGCTGGCACTCACCCTACTAACTTTAAATGCTCGTAACTCTGAACAGAAAAAGGATACAAGTATGGTTCTTGTATCATTAGAAAGAGAATTGTGTGACGTTTTCAAATGTATAATGTTCTCATAATGGTTCATTTTGACACTTATCCCTTTCACCGCCAAAGTCGCATTTTAGCACCACAGTGGTCTAACACCTATGTCACTAAAAGGCATCAAATTGGGGTCTATTATCCAAAAACCCTATTGTCTTAGTTCGGGGAAGTAAGGATAGACCTTATTTTATATGTCACAGAAGAATCCCCAATACTGCAGATGGATTTTGTTCTCTACCCAAGTAAATTTAATGGAAATTTTTGGCTGAAATGTGGCTGGCGGTGAAAGGTTATTAATGTCCCTTTCGTGGTGCTGGGTCACATTATTTGGCTGAAATGTGGCTGGCGGTGAAAGGTTATTAATGTCCCTTTCGTGGTGCTGGGTCACATTATTTGGCTGAAATGTGGCTGGCGGTGAAAGGTTATTAATGTCCCTTTCGTGGTGCTGGGTCACATTATTTGGCTGAAATGTGGCTGGCGGTGAAAGGTTATTAATGTCCCTTTCGTGGTGCTGGGTCACGTTATTTTCAGCGTGGTCCCGGACCTATCTGGTAGCCGATGTCGTAGCCCCAGATGTCCCCGCGGTTCTCCTCCGGGGGCTGCCACTCCAGGTTGGCGTGGTTGTCTCCGATGTTGATCACACGGAACAACGCCACCGGGCCCGGGACTGAACACATCACAATATAAGTCGTAAGTCATAAGTCTCTTTATTGTCCATTGGCATTGTACAACGCACATGGAAACTTGTCTTCCACTGTGTAAAATAAAAATATTAAATAAAAGTATGAAACATAAATTTACATTAACAAACATGTAACTCTCACACCACACCCAATCATTCATCCGCTCTCCGCTATCTTGCTCACTCATCATGCAACCCACCACCACTTCCGCCTTCATTTTTATCCCTTTCTTTTCTTTTTTCCTTCTTTTCATTTTATTTTTTAGGTAGCAGACCTGCCAACCCTGAGTTTTCAGTTGGAGTATTTTTTCATGGAAAGTGGTGTATTCTTGGAAAAAAGTGGTCTACTCTAAGGACAACTCTATTTCTAATATACAAGCATATTACACAATCTTGATGCATTTTCCTGTTGCAGTGCCGCTCAATGTCAAACTTTCCAGAACTGGCAATGGAGACGTCGACTTGACAATCACAATGTGCGGAAGTCTTTCCTCACGTTGACTCTCGAATTCCAGGGATAGTTAAATATCTCTTAAGAAATCTTTGTGATCTTGCTGGTGGCTTCTTTGTTTTGCCTTCGTCAGGAGGCTCGTTGCTTTTGCGTTGACATTTTCAGAAATCCGCGAGATTTGGCCAAGCGAGATTCGTTTGCAAGTCATGGTTGCACTCCAACACTTCGCAGTTATGCTAAATCGCCGATTTCGAACGAATGATCGTATCAGGGATTGAACTGCTTAAACAAAAAAATTCACTACGATTTTTGGGTCGTATTTGTTATTCACCCGACGTACTGGTCGTATTTTGGGTAAATTGGCGTACAAAATACGCCCAAATCGTACGGGTTGGCAGGTCTGAGGTAGGCTTTTTCCCGCTCTCTTTCATCCTATTGTCTGCACGGCTGACTAAGATGGACAATATAAAGTGCATTACAGTACCACCTCCAATGAGCGACCATGGAAAATGCACCAACAAAGTGGTCTTAAAAGGGAGGTGGTCTGAAATGGGAGGTGGGTGAGGAGAGGTCATTACAAAACATAAACACATAACAATAATAAAAATTGTCCTTTTCTTCACCGACATTGTGATCGTGAGACAGGAAGCTGTCTGCTGCACACATGCGCATTGAGCTACTTTTCACAAAAGGAGATAACTAACCACGCAGAATGATGGAAATGGCACAACCGTGCTCATTGAGCGAAGGTTCAGCTCACTCACCCACCCACCCACCCACATATCCAGGATGGCTCACATCCGGCTTAGGCTTTGAAGGCTATGATGTCGGAATGCTTGGACACATGCACACAAGGACACACACACACACACACACATCCAGCTTAGGTTTTGAAGGCTATGATGTCGGAATGCTTGGACACATGCACACAAGGACACACACACACACACTCACATCCAGGTTTGGTTTTGAAGGCTATGATGTTGGAAGGCTTGGACACACACACACACATCCAGGATGACTCACATCCAGGTTTTGTTTTGAAGGCTATGATGTCCGAGGGCTTGGACACGTAATAGTTGTTCATGACGGCGATGGTGGCCTCCATGTCGGTGAAGGGGAGCAGGTCCTCCACCGTGGCCTTGAACTGGTCGCCCACCACAGTGGACAGAGCCTCCTCTGGACTCACGTCCCACTCCCTCAGAGTGTCCTCGCGGTAACCCCGCTGCCACAGCTGAATCTGTTGGGGAAACAACAAGAAAGGGAGAATAAGGTATCAGAAAATGCTTCTACACAGGGCAGGGCTCCCAGGGACCCCCATTTGGGGGTCTATGAAGCAATACAATTCTAAAGGATCCTCTAAAAGAATGTGCAGGGGGTGCCAGGGATGCACTAGAAAAATTGTTGTTGGCATTCGCAATGCCACTGGGACCCTCTATCCCACCTCTAGGACCCTCTATACTGTAAGTGAAGGAGTCCCTGGGACCCCTTGTTTTGCGGGACGATTGGAAGCCCTGCAGGGGTGCAGGTATGCATAATCTGAAAACTGGTCTTGGAATAGGGCATTTGCCACGAGTGTTCGTTCTCTATACTAGACTACTAACTTGCCCGCATTCGTTCTGTCCGAGTTACGCTGACTTTTCGCCAGCACGTGGCAAATGCCCTAAGCCTGACACTGTGACAGTCATTCCATATTAAGTAACCTGGACGTCTTTGTCAAGCAGTGGGGAGGGTGGACTTAATATATGCAGGGCTGGATCCATTGTTTCCCTTCCAGAACAGGCAGCGGAAAATCAGAACACTGAGGCCGATTTTCTTATTTTCCAGTCAACAAGCATCTCTGTTGAGTCACATACAAAATGACGTAGTATCTTCTCAGATCGCATTATTTTAGGTCATTGTCTAAAAAATCTTACCTTGAACCCTCTGAACTCTCCATTCAACTGGGTGGGGGTGCTGTTGATCTGGATGTTAACCTTACCTTGAACCCTTTGAACTCTCCATTCAGCTGGGTGGGGGTGCTGTTGATCTGGATGTTAACCTTACCTTGAACCCTCTGAACTCTCCATTCAACTGGGTGGGGGTGCTGTTGATCTGGATGTTAAACATACCTTGAACCCTCTGAACTCTCCATTCAGCTGGGTGGGGGTGCTGTTGATCTGGATGTTAACCTTACCTTGAACCCTTTGAACTCTCCATTCAGCTGGGTGGGGGTGCTGTTGATCTGGATGTTAACCTTACCTTGAACCCTTTGAACTCTCCATTCAGCTGGGTGGGGGTGCTGTTGATCTGGATGTTAAACATACCTTGAACCCTCTGAACTCTCCATTCAGCTGGGTGGGGGTGCTGTTGATCTGGATGTTAACCTTACCTTGAACCCTCTGAACTCTCCATTCAGCTGGGTGGGGGTGCTGTTGATCTGGATGTTAACCTTACCTTGAACCCTCTGAACTCTCCATTCAGCTGGGTGGGGGTGCTGTTGATCTGGATGTTAACCTTACCTTGAACCCTCTGAACTCTCCATTCAGCTGGGTGGGGGTGCTGTTGATCTGGATGCTAAACATACCTTGAACCCTCTGAACTCTCCATTCAGCTGGGTGGGGGTGCTGTTAAACCTACCTTGAACCCTCTGAACTCTCCAATCAGCTGGGTGGGGGTGCTGTTGAACATACCTTGAAACCTCTGAACTCTCCATTCACCTGGGTGGGGGTGCTGTTGATCTGGATGTCGACCTTACCTTGATCCATCTGAACTCTCCATTCAGCTGGGTGGGGGTGCTGTTGATCTGGATGTTAAACATACCTTGAACCCTCTGAACTCTCCATTCAGCTGGGTGGGGGTGCTGTTGATCTGGGAAGCGTCCATTTCCCACTGCAGCTCAACGTAGGTGTCCTCCACCCGGTACCAGGACGCGCTGGTGATAGGCGTCTGGGGAACTGAACACAACAATCACAGCTTCAGATTGTTTTCAAACTTCATGGGCCACATGACCCTTGATGACAGAAAACGCTAAGGGGTCAATTTCCAAAATAAGGGACCAATAATGTGTCACAGCTTCAGATTGTTTTCAGACTTAATGCGTCATATGAACCACGGCTGCACAAAATGAGGGGTCCATTCGGGTCATTGACCCAGGGCCCCTGACAATCCGCAGCTCTGAAAAAAACGTGCCATGGATGCTTTGTTGTTGTTGTCGTACCCTGGCTAAAAGACTCCAGGGATCATCCCAACAGCCGAAGCACCTGAACACTATGGCACAAATGCACCAGCTAGGGATGAGAACATTACGTGTGTGGCCGTTTTTGATCACCCCGCCATGTGGGCAGCCACACTCCGACTTCGGAGGACATGGATGCTTTAAAAGGGGTTGCAATAAATTGAAATATCACAATACACACGGGTCAAGTGTAGCTGTGGGGTATGTTTGCTTGTTTGTTTTATGCTTTAAACTGTTTTACAATAAACCAGAAAATTGTAGAAATATTGCACAACACCTGGCTGTAGTGTAGCAGGGTATTTTCACCTTAATCATTTTAAAATAATATTATCTCTTTGCAAAATGAATTCTAAAAATGCCATGGCAAGACTATGAAAACAGGATCTTGCAAATAAAAAAAATCACACAGAGTAAACAATCTATAAAAACAGGATCTTGCAACAATAAAAAAAAATCACACACACAAAGAATGAAAAAAGTAAATAAAGCGACCAGTGCAAAGAACTCCAAATTTTAACAAATTATATCTCGCTAGTCTGATAGGGTACAATTAGAAGTTCCACCAGATAGCAGAACGAAGCAGCTACTATTCTGGAAAGCAGTGAACGGTGGAGATTCCTTGCCCAGGGTATATCCCCCACTTTCCGACCCCCGCGGTTCTTAATCCGGCGCGGCCAATGTATGGATCTTTTCCAATTTTTGCTGTTCAAAGCATAGAAAAGCGAGAGAGAGAAACGGGCCTAGCTCTAGTAACACCATGTTGACCATGAATATCCAGTTCCGTATTTAGCGGCACTCAGGTCTGTTCTTTACCGAACCTGCAGAACGAGTTTCTGATCTATTGTCACGAAATTCACGTGAAATAATACTCTAAATCTCCTTCAAGAATGATCTCACTGTTAAACTTTAGTGTTTTAATGCTATTTTAAAGTTAGGTATTAGGTACTTCATAGTCACAGAGGCGACTCTGTGAAATTCGGGTTGTTCTCACCTGGAGAGCGCGTCGCAGCCAGAGGCGCGCCACCCAACTTTTTTTTTCTTTTTGCATGCGAGTTTTGTGACTGATGAGGGTGGGGGTAACCCTGTTGCATTTATTAAAACCACCCTCAGCTTGCACACACACACACACACACTCTGAGATGCCCCTCTGATGGCATTTTCTCAACGCACTAAGTTCTGGCTTGTTAAACACACACTATGAAGAAGCTTCTCACTTGCAACGATGTGATAGGAACTGTATGGCGCTCTGTGTGCTTCAAAAGACAGATTTTCCCGAAAATGCGTTAATGCGAATGCAAGAGGGTTGTTGTTGTTGTTGGCTTACACTGGCTAAAAGACTCCAGGGATCATCCCAACAGCGGAAGCACTTGAGCACTAGGGTACACAAATGCACCAGCTACGGACAAGAACATTACGTGTGTGACCGTTTTTTATGACCCCGCCACCCGGCAGCCACACTCCGTCTTCGGGGGGGAGATAGAGAGTTAATAAAGCAACAGCACTTACTAGCTTCCCCGGTGAACCCTCGTATGATGACAGGGTCCTGCCTGGCGAAGCCCACGATGTAGCGTGCCCTCAGCGTGAAGATGCAGGGCTCAAAGCCAACTAATACCTTAAGCTACAGCACTTACTAGCTTCCCTAGTGAACCCTCGTATGACGCCTGGCGAAGTCCACGCTGTAGCGTGCCCTCAGCGTGAAGATGCAGGGCTCAAAGCCAACTAATACCTTAAGCTACAGCACTTACTAGCTTCCCTAGTGAACCCTCGTATGACGCCTGGCGAAGTCCACGCTGTAGCGTGCCCTCAACGTGATGATGCAGGGCTCAAAGCCAACTAACACCTTAAGCTACAGCACTTACTACAATACTAGCTTCCCCGGTGAACCCTCGTATGATGACGGGGTCCTGCCTGGCGAAGCCCACACTGTTGCGCGCCCTTATCGTGATGATGTAGGGCTCAAAGCCAACTAATACCTTAAGCTACAGCACTTACTAGCTTCACCGGTGAACCCTCGTATGATGACAGGGTCCTGCCTGGCGAAGCCCACGCTGTTGCGCGCCCTTATCGTGATGATGTAGGGCTCGTACACCTGGTCGTTGCCCACAGGGTAGGGGTACTCCGAGATCTGCCAGTTGTCTAAGGGCACCGGCTCCACCTTGTCCTCGTATCCTTCTCTGGTGATCTGCAGGATGTACCGGAAACCCTGCCCATTCTGCTTGATCTGTGGCACGGGCTGGAGGGAGGGAGGGAGGGAGGGAGGGAGGGAGGGGGGTGGGGAGAGGGGAAAAGCGGGAGAAAGAGAGAAGGGAGAGGGGAAAGAAAAAAGAGAGATAAATAATACAATTGTACAGTTCAAAATACAGGTAAAGGTTCTCGATTTAAAAAAATAATAATAAGGGGGTGGGGGTATTTTTTGTACCAGGATTTGGTTTATAAATGCACCCCGTGCCATTCCTGGAGAAAAGTAGAACATCGCACAGCTCTCTCTGATTTCGATGTTGGCCCCCAACTTCAGATTAAAATCAACAACAACAAAAGCACATTTAGATAAGGATCAGAACCTAAATCACTCACACTACCCCAAAAACTGTCCACACACAGACACAGACATGCACACACACACACAGACATGCACACACACAAACACTCTCTCTCTCTCTCTCTCTTTGTTACATGTTGAGCAACAAAAGGGGTGTGAGGTGATTTTGATGTGTTCACAAAAATCAAGTATAATTTAATGCAACAAAAAGCGTGTTTTTTTTTAATGTGCCTATTTCATTTATTACATACAATAAGCTTTAAATCAATACCAAACACTTTACATCTTATTTAGTCAGTTAGCTAAAATTCTTTTGTTATTGCCAGCCACGAACGAAGAGAACCAAGCTGGTAATGTTTTCAGTGCATTCTGAAGCCGACTATCTGACTATGTGACTAACACGATAACATTTGAACAGAGGGACCTTGGAGTAGGACGCTCAAATTTTGCATGCGGATAGGTACTAAGAATATCTAGGCCAAGTTAGAAAATAAAGGTCATAGGTCAAGGTCGCTGGAGCCAAAAATGCTGCCGAACACCTGGCATGATAACGAAGGGACCTAGGACGCACAAATTTTGCATGCAGGTAGGTATTAAGATATCTAGGCCATGTTCAAAAATGAAGGGCATAGGTCAAGATCAATGCAACTGGTACCGAAAATGCTGCCGAGCACCTGGAACAATAACGATTGAATGGAGGGACCTAGGATGCTGAAATGTTGCATGTGAATAGGTACTAAGAATATCTTGGCAAAAATTCAAAAATGAAGGTCATAGGTAAAAGGTCAAGGTCACTGTAGCCAAAAATGCTGCCGATCACCTGGCACGATAACGTTTTAATGCAGGGACGTAGGGCACTTAAATTTCGCTTGCGAATAGGTACTAAGGATATCTAGACCAAGTTCGAAAATCAAAGTCATAGGTCAAAGGTGAAGGTCACCAGCGCCGAAAATGCTGCTGCGCGGCTGGTGGTCTAGCGTCTCAACGCTCTAGTACATGTACAATTTTGACTTTGCCACTTACTGTCCACTCGATGTGCAGATATCCCTTCTTGTCCCCGATAGTCCTGAGGTTTTCAGGGTGGGAGTCAGGCACGGCATCCTTGGTGCGACAGACGGTGGGTGTGGGGAAGCTGGGGTCACTCTCCCCTATCTTGTTGTAGGCGATCACCCTGAACGTGTAGTTCACCCAGGGGGAAAGGGGGATCACTGCTTTGTTGTAGATAGAGTCCACCTGGAACGGAAACATAGAGAGGGGCTCTTGTTGAGAGAGAGTTGAAACAGGCAGAGAGACAGATGGACAGAGAGACAGATCTTGTTCTAGGTGTAGTTCACCCAGGGGGAAAGGGGGATCACGGCTTTGTTGTAGAT